>CM042325.1:12430658-12658158 GCA_023566125.1 Zingel zingel | reverse complement strand
AGGAGAGGCAGAGGAAACGATGGTGGGAGATGTCAGGCATCATGCATTCTCTACATTCACACTGACTCTGTCCGCAGTGTACTATGATACTGTATCTGTACAGTCACACAGCATATTGCAGCTGCCATGACAAAAAAATCTGTTCCGTTTGTTGAAATTAGATTGTTTCTCATTATAAAATACTTGCATTATATAAAGATATATACTTTTATAGCAGGGATTCTAAGTCTAGATGCTGAAGAAGTATGGCCACACTGTAAGAAAAAAAAAAGAGTAAAAAAACGGTCAATGAATGGCAGCTACGGCTGCCAAACATTGACCGTAAAATTAAAGTAAAATACCCTAATTCAAACAATGTGTAAAAACATTAAATTTACAGAAAATTTCATTAAAATGTTTACAGAAAAACACCATTATTTTACAGATTTTTCCCAAATAATTATGATCAATCACCTTCAATAAAGGGCCAATCCTAAAAATGTTGCAGGTAAATACCGTCATTTTACAGATTTTTCCCAAATAATTATGATCAATCACCTTCATTAAAAGGGACAATCCTAAAAGTTCTGCAGGAAAATACGATTATTTTACAGATTTTTGCTAAATTATTACGATCAGACACCAAAATATGATCTTCAAAATTAATATGAAATATCCTTAACTAAAAACATACTCGAGCAATACAAACTATATACATCATTTTCACTGTTTCAATTAAAATGTCGTAGGAAATTAACTACAAATAAAGTAAACACCGCTATTGATTCTAAAATCCTTTTTATTGTAAATTTACAATATCAAGCAATTATTCACAAACAAACTTTAGAGCCCCCCAGGAGGAACTGAAAAACTAAAAATGGTACTTCTCCATGTGTGTCTGTAAGCATTTCTATCAAAATTGAAGCAAGGAGGCAAGGAAGCAACACATTGTGCTGTTGAGCTGAGGGAGTTGTGGTCTTCTTCTTTATTCTCCTAACCCTTGGGGGCTCTGTATAAGGTAGTTCTGATAACATTTAAGAATCCTAACTTCACAGTGTATTATTAAGTAAAATTAAAACATACCACAAAAGGTCAATTAATCTGTAACAGAGGTGCAACACAGCAGAAAGATCAGACTTCCTCCAAATGGCCAGTAATCGTCTGGATCTGCTCCTGGAGGGGACACACACAGAGAGAAAATATTACTGAAAGGGCTTTACTGTAAAAAGTAGGATTTTATTTATAGTTAATTTTAAATGAACACTGCTGGACTTTCACGGGAAATCAGTGTTGTAGCATTTTCCCAAACAACTGCAGAAAATAGTGACTACGTTTTAAATGCAACAAACAACTCAAGAATCCTCCAGTTCTTAGCTCTGCACTGTGGTCAAGCAAACCCACGCCCACAGATCAAGCAGTGTGTACGTTAACACAGCTCCCAGCTAAGAAGCTACAGTGAAGATTTCTGCTAAACACATCGTGTAAATGACAACTTTTCAGGTCAATGTGGCTTGTCTGGACTTTTGAAAACTTGGATTACGATAGACAAGCAGTATGAAGGCCTTTTTATGTTTTTGTAAAGTTGTTTTTTAACGTTTGAAACAAAGCCACTGTTGACTACAGTTGTTTGGGAGGATGTGGCAAGCTGTTTTCATGTGAAACTCCAGGAGTGGTTTGTGAATTGAAAAAAAAAAAATAACCTGACTGATTTTTAATTTAAAGTGAGCTACCTTTCATTTCATCACGTCATTTACATTTTCTATGAGACATTATAGTTAAATGTTTTTACCCAGAAAGGATGTTAAAGTTGGTTAGAGTTAGTTAAAGTGGCCATTGGACTGCAGAGCTATTTCCTGGATAACTTTGGGGAATGACCAGCCAACTTACATTACTGCACACTCCCATTGTGTTAGAAATACTACTGGCCAGCATGATGGAAAAGTCATAGAAAACAGGGATTCACGTTTATGTGTGGAATGGAATTCATGTTTGTGCCACTATGTACATTTTCATATTTGAAAGAAGTTGTTTAACCATTGTTAACCATTTGGCACCACTGGATTCATACACAGCATATAGATGAGTACAATATTGTTTGTCTTTGTGCTGACAAACTGGCAATAATATGGCCACTAGTATGCACATTATACATTCACAGTCTTTATGTCAGGATAACATGAATACTCACTGGCTCCTAAGATCTTGTGGCAGGAGACTTTTCATTTCCAAAATGTCTGGTTCATGAGGGGAAAACACACAGACAAACAAAGAATATTAGCCAGTTTACTGTTGGAGACATAGGCATGGAAAAAATATGAATCAACAGCCTCACACATACATTCATTCTTACAGAATATTCTTATTATGACTGATGTGAACTTGGTTTCGTTCTCTGTATGTTTTGCCTCTGATTGCCTACCTGTCCCTGGATTTAATGCTGCACCCCAGCAGCCGGTGATATCTTGTCACTCCTTGTTCTTCAGCCTTCTCATGATCACACAGGTGATGCACAACTACAGGTTCTTTGCTGTGTGAAGTACAGATAGACACAGTGAAGAATATGGTAAATGGATTGTTCTTGCATATATAGTGCTTTTCTAGAATTATCAACCACTAAAAGCACTCTACAATACATGTCTATCATTCACCCATTCACACACTGATGGCAGGTTCTACCAGGGTGCCAACCCATGAGGAAACTCATGAGGGAGCCCTAATTATTTACACTCTCAACTAAATAAGGAACACCAGATGAGAGATGAGGGTGGTAGCTATGATAAGCATTCAATCTCATTCAGTCTCTCAGACTGATCAGGATGTATTAGGCAAATAGTATGATTCATATAAATACCTCTTAAACATTCAAATATTGCTTCCTTAAAATGTTTTGTAGTATAGGCTATATATGTTTTAACTTAATTCCTCTGGCAATCATCACCATGCCTTGATGAGCATCTCTCTGGAATTAAAATAATATCAGTGAATGTATGTATTATGTAAACACGTACATAGAACTTAACATACATTTACATTCATTGAAACTTAGACTGCTCAAACAAAAAGATTCCAGTTAGTTCTAATGAGCATAATATTACATTAGCCCAATCATCTCTCACACACACACACACACACACACACACACACACACACACACACACACACACATTGTGACCAGAAGTTAGGCTGCATTCTGCTCAGTCAATAAGTAATTAATCACAATGAATCAATCTATCAATAACTTTGTGTCAATTAAAATTGTCATTAAAACAGTAGTAAAGTAACAGGCTACAGTTAAAACAAGTAGTCTGTTGTCAATATAACAGTAATAACAAAGAAGAAGAAAATAGTTAGAAAATGAAAATCTTTTTCAGTATGGGGATAAACCTTTATATAACGAGCAAAACATTTAATAACAGGCACATATCATAATTATTACAGTAATTTTCTGTAATAAAAAAGGGAAATAACTAGTTTGTCATTATTGGCATAACACGTAAAATAACAGGCGGGTTGTTAATTTACAGATATCTGTAATTTTACTGTTTTTTATACTATTTTAAAAAAATGGAAAAACTACTGTAAAAATTTAGAGTAATTTACTGTAAAATTATGATTTTTTTTTTTTTTTTTTTTTTTTTTTTTTTTTAAAAGAGTGCAGCAGCATCATATATAATATTGATCTGGATAATCTACAATGCTCTGTTCCCTAGCAGTCATAATGAGCCTTTGTGTCCATCATCTAATGATCTAAGGGGACTACATGCATCCCTTTCAATGCAAATTTCACAGTCACTTCTTAGTCCACGAGTATCTCTCATACTTCTCCACCACCATCAACCCCAGCCTCTCCCGCCTCAGCCCACCTGGACTATTTCTCACCATAAGAGGGCAGGATGTGGGTGGAGGAAGCCTTCATCCATACCTGCCCTCATTAACATTCAAGACAACATTTTAGGTGTCCAAAGATTCTGTCGATGGCTGGTTTGCTCTGTGTGAGATTTTGTGTAGCTGAAGGTTTGTGTATTTCAGAGAGAGAGAAAGAGAGGCAGAAAGTGCGAGAGAGAATGAATAAAGCAAGCCTGGTGTAGGTCTTCCTTCCCTGCCCTTGACCCTGCTCTCCTGATAAATTAAACCTCCACCTCCCATTTATCTCTTGTTTTCTCTTTCAGACCATCATGGAGCAGTTCAACCCCTGCTTACGGAACTTTGTTGCCATGGGGAAGAACTATGAGAAGGCCCTTGCCAGTAAGTCCTTTTTTTCTCGTTTATTTTCTCCATGCTCCCTGTTCGCTGCAGGTTTAGGCACACTGCCAAGCCAGCACTCGCTCTGCCTTTCTCATACTCTCTCCATGTATATATCTACCTTTCTTTCTTTTTGTCTTGCTAAAATAGACAATATTTCAATATGTCAAACGGGCAGGCCTTATCATGCATTGCACAGCCTCTGACACGGCTTGTATAGTAGAGTGGACGTGTATTCAGACAAACACAAAAGGCCTCTAATCTGATGCAGAAGTGAGGATCGCTCTCTGTCAGCAGTCAAATTCACAAAGGAAAATGTATGGGTATACTGTATGTTTATCCCAAAGCCTTTGCTCCTTTCCCCTGACGCAAACAATAACTAATTCTGGCCTTGGTGTAGGTAGGAGACAGACTGGTAGGGACTCGCTGAGCCATTAAAGACCCACTTTGCAAGATTGGCTCAACCCAAGGGACTAAGAGGCTCTGATTTACGGGGGCAGGGGATGGGAGGAGACACTTCCACCCATATGGTGCTGCTATCACTGAAATGTTTCAACACCAGAAATGCCAAAAGGGCTCCATGGGTAGGCCTGCTAGAACTGGATATGGACACGTTCCAGATTTTCCAACATAGCAGTGAGTCGCTAAATCTCACAGCGTTTGGTAAGTGTAAAAGCAACAGATGCGTACAACCGAGTGACTCCAACTGCCTACCAAACACAGCCTGGAACTTATTATGAATGTGTCCCGGCCCTCAGCATGATGAGGACGATGTAGGTACAGGAAATGGTTGTTGTCCTGATTAAAGGATGTGTGGTTCTTCCTCCTCTTCTCTAGAGTGAAGTATAAGTGATGTATCTGTAGCTCTGAGATGAGCCCCTCCCCTACCAAGTGTTTGTCTGCCTTGCAATCAGAGATCCTGTAATCCTCTCCGTCTGTCTCTGTGAGCCCCTTGCCACACATTTCATTAGACACAAGTATCCGTATAGATCCAGCTTATCTACTCAGCCACCCTTCAGCTGCACACACAGACAGACACACAGACACACACTAAATCCTAAAACCAAGTCTTAACCCTCAAACAGCCCTTTAAACTTGTGGGGTCCAGCATTTGGGGCCCCACAAGGCTCTGCAGACCCCACAAGTATACTGTATTCCCTGGTTTTTGGACCCCACAAATATAGTAAAACAAACACACACACACACACAGACATATATATATATATATATGCCCTACCCCCCACCACACTTGCATATGCACACACACATTCCACATCAAGGCAAGCAGGGGGTCTATTTGGCATAATGAAGATAAATCAGTTGTGATGCCCTGGAGGCTCAGTTCTCAGGTGTTTCCCCAGCAAGAGAGAGGAAGGAGGAAACGCGTACCGTCTTCTGCCGTTGACTCAGCTTTAATTGGGATTAGCATTAGCATATGTCCCTCAGCCTCAGAGCAGAGCTGCGAGGCTTCCAGCCTGGGAGACTTCCTCTATCGTAGGGCTGCATCTGTTTGCTTGAATTAGGCAGCCCCTGCCAGGCTATTGTTGTAATTGTGTCTCTCACCTGGCAGCTGTCTGCAGGCACAGGGTCCATCTGTCACCTGGACCGCTGTTTAATTCACCTCTAAAAGCAGCAGCCATTATTCACTGGAGATGGGCCGATTGGCAGGCTGCATAGCAGTTGTGCAGAAATCATTGGAAGCGTACTCTGCCCTCTGTGACCTTTTTTTGGCCAGCACAGCAGGAGTTGGAATGGTAGGGACTGAGGTGGATATTGATCTAAGCAACCAGGAGTACTATTGATCTTTATTCAGTCAGTGAGAGAGAAGAGGAGCTATGGCTGCTGATTAGGATTAACCTCACTGATTGTTTTTGTGTATCCTGAAGATCTAGAGCAGAGGTCAAGCATTTTGTGTGTACATGAGTAGGTGTGTGTGCACAAATCTGTGCATACATGTGACAACTTGTTCTAGTGACCCTTAGTAGAGATGCACCGATTGACTGGCCGGTGACCGGAATTGGCCGATTTTCACATGACCGGAGACCGGCATGTCAGTCTGATATATGCCGATTTTATGCCGGTCAAATGCACTCGGGCGCCACATGATAAACATTGCGCAACATCAGCATCGCACGTGCACACGCAATGCTGCTCCATCAGCTGTTTATGAAATGACGTCTCTGCAGAGCCGTTTGCTGTACTGATCTCAGGCGAACGGTCAGCCGCTCTCTCTCTCCCCTCTGAGGCTGAACAACTGGAACAGGAAAACCCCGCTCACAGCTACAGTTTATCGGAAAATCTGCGTTGGGCACGGCCCACTGACTTTGATGAATTTACTGTTTATCAGACCCCAGATGAGACAAGAAGCTAACGTTAGCAAACGCTGCGGTGACAGTCCCTGTCTCTGATGCCCCGCTGCAGGAGACTGTGTGTATTCCTCCGACACACTGTATTAACGTTACAGTTTAAACCGCTTTCCCGGTTAGTGGGGATGCATACCGCTCCAAACCAACATTAAAAACGTAATCTTCCCTCAGTGTTTAGTTTTGTTGCTAAACTGTGTGTAAAATGAGCGGTGACATTAAATCATCTGCTCTGGTAACAGCACTCTAGGGTACCGTCTATTTGCTGGATTGTTCCGAGGTAACCGTGATTTTTATTTTTTTAATTTAATTTTTTTTTATATTAGATTCAACTTTATTGTTATTGTGTACAATACACCAGCTATTGAGTACAAAGATAGCGAAATGCAGTGAATTTCCCACACCAGGAGTAATTTATATAGTTCTATTTTAAAGCGATAGATTATCTGTTCAAAAAATGTTCTATGCAAAATGTAAAATGTTATATCAAATAAAAGATCTGTGTTGTAAGGTGGTTAGAAAATATGAAATCGGTATCGGCAGTTCAAACTCAATGAAAAATTGGAAATCAGCCTCGAAAGTTGTAATAGGTGCATCTCTAACCCTTAGTGTAAAAACAGATTATTTAAGCAATAACCTTTTCATCAATGCTAGAGGGAAAGACTCCTTTCACACAACCCCCAACAAGTGAGTAGCATGTCTCTCTTGGAGAGAAGACCACCCAACACTTTCATAGAAAAAAATACAATGATGTGTGCCATAGACATGACCGATCATAAATCTCAAGACAGAGTGATAGACTGAGTCTAGAGATTTCAGAGTTGAAGAGGATGCATGTCTATAAATCACATCTCCATAGTCCAAGACTGACATGAAAACTTGGCAAAGATGCTTTTATTTCTGTAGAAATAGCCAACTTTTTGCATGAGTCGGTGCACAAGATTATACATCCATCCTCTAGTCAACAGTCTCTCATGTCACTGTGTCACCCTGCTGTCCGGTGTTCAGACACATTGATTGACAAACATAAATGAAAGATGGAAAAGGCCAGTGGTGGTTAACCATGTGGTTACCAGCATGACATTGCTACTGTATTTTCTTGGTGGAACAACAATATTTTCTCACAGCTTTTGGCTGGCAAATATTGGACGTTTGTGGTCTGTTTGGTCTTTAATCAAGAAGACCAGGAATGAAAAAAGGCCCTAACACCAGACATCGTTATGTGAAACACACATAGGAAAGCTGATTGACTGACTGCTTGGTGGTACTTACCATAGACTTAACAATAGACAAACTGTTAAAAATGGAGCACGGTATTCAGAGAAAAATTAATTTGGGCTTGAAGGAATAGACTTGGTGCCAAAAAAACCTTCTCAATATTAAACGCATACGCTTTGTGGGGATCATAAACCAACTTTCCTTCTGATAACAGTAAGCCTTAAACAAAACATAACAGAAAACGCAGTTTTTGTGCTTGTGTGGCTTCCCAATCGAGCACAGATTATCTGTCAGAAAATAATTTCCTCTATGCAATCAAGCATGCAGAATGCCAACAAGATGATGTTGAGTAATTGCGTAGCAACATCAGTGTACTTTATTTTCTGATGGCAAGAAGCTGTTATTCACTGCTTCAAAACCATATGAGGTAAACCAGAGGTAGAATGAACATGTGCACACATTTCAGTTTCACTTGCCAGATTGCTGACGACTTTGTTTACATAAAGCTAAGATGTATTACAGTTTGTCTTTTCTAAATTTGAAGAGACACACTGCACTGTAACATAATAACACTTCCTGCTTTCTTTTTGTTATTTTTCTTTGTTTCTAGGTGTGACATTTGCTGCCAAAGGCTACTTTGATGCTCTGGTCAGAATGGGGGAACTGGCCAGTGAGAGTCAAGGATCCAAAGATTTGGGTAAGTGACTGACGTACAACCGTTGACCTGTTTCCTTCTGCCACTTTCTCTCTTTTTCTTTTTGTTGGCCGCACTGGCCTACAAGAGCAGCATCAGTTCTTCTTACGCTTACACATACTGTACGCCATCTAACATCAGATTTCTGTGTAAAACAAAGTGGCTGGGGAAGCTACATTTCATTCAGAAAGATGTGGGATTTTACAGGAGGTATTTTTTAATTAGAATTTCTACTGAATCATTTTAATCCTAAAACAGTTTGTTTGTTTGTTTGTTTGTTTCCTGGAGGAGATCATTTTGTCAGTGTATGGGCCTCCTTTTGTCAGAGGAATGTCGTCAGAGGTAGAAAAAGGTAACCATTATGAATGCAGAAGCGTCAGTCAGCACAGCGAGCTGGTAGCTGAATATAATTTATTTACAGCGGTATAGACGAGCTGACGATTGTTTTTGAAAAAGCATTTTTATATGAGTTTGAATTTATTCTGTGTGGAAAACTGGATCGGTATACCAGATGTTGGAAGTGTTGCACCTTATGTTGTGTGTGTGTGTGTGTGTGTGTGTGTGTGTGTGTGTGTGTGTGTGTGTGTGTGTGTGTGTGTGTGTGTGTGTGTGTGTGTGTGTGTGTGTGTGTGTGTGTGTGTGTGTGTGTGTGTGTGTGTGTGTGTGTGTGTGTGTGTGTGTGTGTGTGGTTAAAAACATAGAGGTCAATTGGCTACCAACACCTGGTCCTCTCATCGTGAGTTGTTTCCTAGGTGATCTGTGTCTCTGAGTGCGTCCGTATTTGCTGTCACTAGCCCGTGGGAAATCAGCTCCTGTTTGAAGAGATTCCCTTTGCACTGATTGTGCTTTCGACTGCGTGATCTGCGTTGATTTGTCTGTTGATTTGTCTGGGCCTTTGTTGCAGTGTTGCTGAGATTTAGTTTGGGTTTTCTCCAGCCCAGCCAACAGGGACTGACATGAAAGTGCTCTCAGGATGTTTTATTCAGTAAGCGCCCCTCTCTCTCCCTCTATCTCTCTATCTCTGTGAAGTTTTCCCATTGATACAGCAGTATCTCTGTGTTGAACCGAGCCTCGCTCACAGTAGCAGGCTCTTCCAAGCCAGATATCCTCAGCTGTACTTGTCACGAAAAGAGAGCAACATGTACATGATCTGACTGACAGCTGATCTAATCTCTCCTTGCACTGCACAGCGCTGCGGCTTTAACAGCATTGAGTTATTTTAAAGAATACCTATTGTCAGAAACTTTGACATGTGTGTTTATATCCCTGTGTGTACCAGGCGACTCCCCCTCATAGTTACACATGTTGCCATGTACCATGGCAATTTTGGTGTAAGTGTGTGTGAAAATTCATCAATTTTGTCAAATATGTATGAGGGAACTGATAACCGATTCCATGCTCAAAAGCCCTGCCTGGAGGAAGATCTGCAAGGGACTGGATATTTAAATTACTCATCCTCCTCTCTGTCTTCACATCTGTCTGTTTTTGTCTGTGGTCATCTGAATCGCTCTGTGCAGTTAAGTTGAAAAAGAAAGGTTGTTCTGTAGCTATTAGCCCCTGTTGTTCATTGCTAGTCTCCAGCAAAATGCACCAGCTACACCCCAGCACCCCACTGCATGCCACTGTGGTTCCCAAGGGAACGATCGGTGATGTTTTATTTTCCAGCCACCTGCTCTCGACTTTTTGGAGTCCCACCCTGAGGTCGGCGCCGGTGCCATGACCTCCTGTCAAACCGTGTGCAGGGATGAGTCCCAAAGCTCAGGGTTTCCTGTTAAAGGACAGAATTATCCACAGATTGGAGGGAAGAGTACAGGAGGTTAGCCAAACAAACCACAGCTTGTGTGCTAAGGTTGACAACACAGAATATAGATGCAAGATTAGATATTGCTTGATGATATCAATCTTGATTTAATTCAGGAATAAGCTTTTAAATCTCCCTTTTGTAATTAATCTTGTGCTTATCTTATCTTTCTTATGAGATGTTGCCATGCAAAAGGCTTTAATTATTTCTCTTTACACATATTGGTAAACAAAAATAAATAGATTCCCATCTCTTTTTTGAGGATAAAGCAGGTTGAGGTGCTATATAAGTACTGTAAAAGTATCACAAACTCTCATTCCACAGAGAAATGCACACAGCCTGTATTCAGAAACTGCCTTTAAACAAGCCGTCAGGACTTTTGTACCGTTGTGATGTCACAACTATACTATATATAGTTAAAAAGTGCCGCTACATTGCCGTTACTGTCATTCCTAGGCTGCAATGACGGTGCAGAGACTCTGAGAGCGTAGATGCAGAAGACCCAAAAAAGCTGACAAATCAGAGCCAACTGGAAGAGGGGCTTAAAGAGACTAAAACAGAGTGTTTCAAACAGAGGGTAAATACAGGTATATTCCGACAGACAGTATGAAAAAAATGATGTTAAGATAATGTTTTTTTTTAACATTAAAGCATGTAAACATGTTTTAGTAGAAACTCAAAATCTGTGATATATATCCTGATATATTTAATGAGCATAATATGGGACCTAATCTTTCACACAGTAATGCTGTGTCTCAATAGCTAATTTCACCTGCTTGCTGTGTATTGATGGAGATTTTAAAAAAATAACCCAAAGGGGATATTATGGCTTGGAGAGACGTATATTTTTGGTCTCAGACGTGATGATTATTGCATGCTTGCTGACTCATTTTAACTATCGGGCTCCGTGGTCCTGATTTTAAATTTCTGCCACCAGTAAACTCAGGCTTCAAAGCGTCGTGTTAGGTATCTGTGTGACCTCATAAACACTTGATCCATGATTTCCCACACTCAGAGTTATTGAGTTGGTTGGTTGATTATTCAAAAAAGATCTGCCTGTATTTGTGCATGCTCACACATTCATATGCGTGTATGAGTTTGCGCATTTGTTGCACTCTTTTAAAGCCTGTTAATTCCATAGAGCCTCAGTAAGAGTGGTCCCACCTACACACCTCAGAGTCGGCAGCTGCTCTTCATCTCTCCCTCCATTTTCCTTCCTGTCTTTCTCTCTCTCTCTCTCTCTCACGCACGCACGCACGCACACACACACACACACACACACACACACACACACACACACACACACGCTTAAAGTAGGGAATGAAATTACCTTGTGGAATAATGTCCGCTATTGCTGTTTTTATTATTGACAAATCAACATGCACTGTGTGGGGTGTTCATGCCTATTATACTTAACATGGTTGTGTGCATTTTCTGCATAAATCTCCTGTCATTTCTATGTGTTTATACAGTATGAGTGCTCTTTTAATCCACTTGTGTATATCTCTGCCTAAAGAGACAGAGTCTCTCTCGCCAGCCCCACTACTCCCACACACTCCATCCCACATATCCTCCTCTGGTTGGACTAATCATTGCCTGTCACTTTGCCACCCACACACACACACACACACACACACACACACACACACACACACACACACACACACACACACACACACACCTGCCCTTCCTCCCTCTCTTCCCCTTCTCTCCCTCTGTTTTTGCCATCCTCTTTCTTTCTTCCTTTATTCCTCTTTGTGAAGAAGGAGTGAGTACTTATTACCTCAGTGACATCCATATGTGGCTTTCCAACCCTTCTAGGGAAGGACAGGGCATGTAGAGTTTGTGGGGCTGGATCTGTTTACAACAATCGTAATTACCAGCTCTGCTCCATTGTGTTTATATTCCTCTGAAGTAAAATGCTTGTTATTTACGACCAGACCAGCAACCAAAGAGGCAATTTACAGGTTTAACTACTGCTCCTGAAATCCTAGTATTTTGATTTGTCACCATTCCTAGACCTCATTTATCTTTTGTTGTTAACTGACAGAAGTCCGACCAATCGGCCAACTTTGCCTTTTTACCATAAGCATTTTAAATTTCAGCTATCAATCTTATCTTTAGTCTCATTTCCCATTCTTCCTCAGGTTACTTAGCTAAGGGGTTTGTATCATAATTATCCTTTTTAGCATGGCTCTCTTCTTTCCTCAATTTGTGTTAGCTAAGAGAAGATCAATTAGCCTAGTTAACCTGACCCATTGCATGCCATGTTGCCCTCTCAGTTGACCGGGCACTGTAGGAACACCGCCCACTGGCGTTATGCTTACTGTGAAATTTTATTTTGAACAGATGATTATGGATTGTTTTTTTCTGTGTTCAAAGGGTATTTTGATTAGGAATAACAGCCCTACAACATTGCTGTCAGAGCTCACAGACATAACAATGGTTTCGGATGTAATCTCCAAAAAACTAAACCAACAGGCCTACACCTAGTTTATAAGGCCCAATTATATTACCTTTGTCCCAACTAACTCTAATGCACTGACAGAATAGTAAAGAGGTTATATGTAGTACCATATACTAAAGGAAATGGGTTTCTGGAAATGGGTTTATTACTCGCCGGTATGGTCAGCCAGTTCTTTAGTGTCCTCAGGTGAAGTAGAGTTGAAAGCTGCTCTGTGCTTGGCTGGGTGTGTTCCACTATACTGTCCTACATGGTTAGTGTTTACTAAGGGGCTTTGGACCTTTTGGTCATGTAAATGTATGTGTGTCTCATTTTTCTGTACATGTAGATCTCACACTGTCTTTCCACCAGGTCTCTATATCTGTATGTGTCCTTCACTCGACATGGCTAGTGTTTCACTGTTGTATGTATGTAAAGTAGTACAAACTGAATACTAGCCTAGTTCTAGTAAATCTATGTAGCAACGACATTAATTTTATATTTACTATGGCTTGCCTTCATCCTGTCCTCTGGTTAACTATTAAAAATAAACTCCCTCTCGGGCCACTTGGCTGATTAGTCCATTTTCAAAAATCCTGGACAGGAATGTGAAGTGCTTACAGTTCAGCCTCCCCAGCCGGAGGAAATCAAATATCTTTCTCCCCTCTAATCGACTTCTTTAACCTTGCAAATTGCCATGTTTTAATAACACACATGTATGATTCAGCACAGAGAAATGTCTTTTGGGAAATTACATACATGGAGGGTGATATTAAACTGTTGTCAACCAATGGATTGCTTAGGTTGCTGCTGGGAAGAGGGCCCACAAAAAAAATTAATTACCTGAAGAAAAAAATAACGGTTAACACAGGGAAAATGAGGCTGCAAACTGATGTAGCATATTTGTCTTTTTTAGGTTAATGGATCCAGGACATAAGCATTACATTTCTGCTGGTAAATGGATGCCTTCTAAAAGGCTAAATGACATGTCTGTTGTTAAGAGCAGAGGTTAGCAATGGCGGGTGAAGCATTAACTCTTGACATTCTGTATTTGAATGAGCACCCACTACGACATACGCATCTCTCTCTCTTTCTTTCTTTTTTTCCTTTTTTCCTTTTTCTCTCTTTTTTTCCCCCTTTCTGTCTTTAGTCTGGCCTACCATCTCTCCTCCTCCAGCACCTGTCCTTGTTTAAATGAGAGCAGAGGAGCTCTTTTCTTAGCTCTGTCCCATCATCCCAGGGGTCCCTGCCTTCTCCTGCTCTATTTCTGAGACACGCACTGCATGATGGGAAGCCAGTGGCCCCTACGCTCTCCATCTACACACATTCACATTGCCCTTCATTTGTTCGTGGCGATGACATGTGCTAAAGGTGAGCTTAGATACAGCTGGGATGGATGTGGACAAAACTGCTCAGACAACTCTCTCTGCAATTCCTTTACTCATTTACTTACACTCCAGTAGACACTGAGAATGAATGAATCGATCCATTTACATTCTGCACTGGTTGAGCTGGAATGCAACAACGCAAAGCAGCACAGTCATGTGAGTCATGCCCGTGTCATGCTATTGTGAAAGTGTGATCAAACCACTACCTCCATGTTTTGGGTGATTTGGTATTGTCATGTGTGCGAATATCTATTGTGTGGGGGTTTTAGATGTTATTTGTCATGATTATGCAATAGCCCCTGAAGTATTTTTGGAAATGTAGAACTGTCATGATTTTATAAGATCAGACATTATTTGTGCTGTGTTTTGTGTTATGTCCATTGGTCTCAAATAATCTGTGTGGACCTAAACTCAACCTGTGTAATATTAGGTAGCTGCAGCAATGTTTCAATCCTGCACTTTTAGTATCTTTCCCCACTTGAAAATTAGTTGAACTAATAATTGCATGCCTTTCACCTTTCCCAGACTTGAGTTGTCTCTGTGTTTGGTAACCCTTATTGGGCCTGGTTTCTTAGGGCGTTTAACGGTCTGGGTCAAATAACACACGCACGCACACACACACACACACACACACACACACACACACACACACACACACACACACACACACACACACACACACACACACACACACACACACACACACACACACACACACACACACACACAGCCCCTCCTTGAATCTCCATACTTCAACTGCCATCTTGTTTATTACCTTTTACTATTTACTATTATTTGACTTTTTGAACTTATTGTATAAGTGTTACCATCTTCAAACATGTAATGATTTTGTAAACACACAGCTCTCATGAGGCTTTGACATCTCAATACTCATGGCATATGTTGTTGAGCTCAAAATAAACTATTAATGAAATAACTATTATGCAAACGGTGAGATGTTCCGATTTTACAGCCCCACCAGAAAAGCTCTTTCATTTTAGAGTACAGACCAAAAACTGTCATTATGTTTCAACTTTTTGCTGTTCTAAGAAGTGTTGGGTGGTTGAGGCTGGTGGAACAGCAGCTTAAAAAGAGGCCTGGATTTTGGCTAGCTGATACCAGATGGTTCAGATTTGCTACATACAGTCTCATCCGGTAGACAATGCACAACAACCTACCTGAGACCTTCTTAGAATAAATGCAAAGATCACTTGCAACAGGACTCTGGCCCACTTCTCTTTGACAGTTTGCATGCTTGCTGTTAAGACTTTATTATGGCCTAAATGCATGACACCATTGCTGGACTAACTTATATTGGGCTAGTAGGTTGAACCACTGTGATGGCCGAGCTTCCAATTTTAGTAACCCGTCCTACGTATATACTCTATATCAATAGTCTTCTTCTGTGAGAGGCTATGTACAGTAAATGAGCAAAGTGGGAAAGACTTCAAAGTGTGTGTGTGTGTGTGTGTGTGTGTGTGTGTGTGTGTGTGTGTGTGTGTGTGTGTGTGTGTGTGTGTGTGTGTGTGTGTGTGTGTGTGTGTGTGTGTGTGTGTGTGTGTGTGTGTGTGTGTGTGTGTGTGTGTGTGTGTGTGTGTGTGATGAACTGTAAGGATAAACTGCCCTCCCTCCCAGCTTAAGTGTGTTTAGATGTTGTGGTATCAAAGGGAGTGTACACACTCACATGTACACACTCACATGTACTTACATGGCCACCCAGACTCTGCAATTATGTACGTCTGACACAAATGTTCGCTGCCCTATTATACTTGCCACTTGTTTGTTTCCCTTGTGACTTAATATGCTACTTTATGTAGACAGGTATTAACATCACTCTACTGTTTAGTCACACACACACACACACACACACACACACACACACACACACACACTCAGTACACAGACTCTCCAGGTGGGATCACTCCACTTTCCTCCCCAGGGAAGTATATGTCCTGATGTAATGATAGCTGATAGTGAGGGTGGAGATTGAATGGAACGGTTCAAGTAAAAAAATCCCAACCATTCCACGCTATAATATCTGCCAAACTTTCAGCAACACAGTAAATCCCAAACTGTATTTGTCTTGTAGACAAACATGAAAATAGAATGAACAGAGAAGTGCTGTTTTGAAAAGAGTGTACAGTGTGTGGGTTTGGGTTACAGTGGCACTTTTCCTTTTGATAAAAAGTCCAGGCAAATTCCTTTCATTATATTTAAAATACTGCACGTTAATTTCAAGTGGAAAAACTAATATATTTCAAATAAGAACTGACATGTTATAGGCTACTGTTGTTTTAAAAAAAAAAAAAAAAAAAAAAAAAAAGAAAAAAAAAGTGAAGTGCTGGTTGAGCTTATGCGTCACTTTATGTTGATTGCATTAGTGTATAATGTGGCCATTTCTATATTAATATAACAAGGCTGCAGTTTTTGTTTGCACTAATTAGAAACCTATTCTTTTAATAAAGATTTGACAATGAAGAAATGTTTGTTCTTTATGTTCTTAGCAGGGGCGGGGCTAGCAGGGGGGCACAGGTGGCACTGCCCCCCCCCCTGAAATATGATTGTTTGCCTGATGACTATCCAAAATGATGATACCATGGAACCAGCACTGGGCATTTAAAAAAAAAAATTAGAGGCCTAATTTTTAAAAATGAGCCTATAGAAAATAGTTATTGTATTCAGATATACAATTGGTTTAAAATTTAAAAAAAAAATACATTGTGTTCTATCCTATCCAATTTTTACTATATTTTTAAGCAGATTTGACATATGCTGTATACTGATAAAATGTAAACCTATATAAACCACCCTTAGTGGAGATCTTTGAGCAGAGTTTTGTAACACAACACTTTGCAGCCGCTGCCCCTCATCTTGCAACTTCTCCCATAGCAACGACCCTAGCATTATCCTGCTTCCATGACAACCCATAGTGAATCTGACTTGACCTTCACCAATGATTCAGTTTCTCTCCATCCACCTCCATTCTCTCCCTGCCTCCATCTCTTCTCTCTTATTCTGTCTGTTCAACGTTGCAAACTTCCACTTTTTTTCCCCTGCTTCGTAGCCCACATTCAGTTTTTTTCTTCTTCTTTACCTGTGTGGGTGTTTCAATGCTTCTGTTACACAAGCAGTCAATATATCTAGACAAGCTGATGTCATACTTCAGGGGGATAGTCTGTTCTTATGCACAAGTCCATGCTTCCTTCTCTGACTCTAGCAGGCATGTGGCTGCTTGTCGCATGAGCTGCAGGTGCAGATCAGCACTAGCTCACCTCCCCACAAAGGAACTATTGTTTTCTCTCAGCCAGGGACACAGGAGGGGTTGAAACGAAGCTTGGAAATATTGATACAGTAATGTCAAGTCTTTGTGTATACGCTGGTGTGTGTGTGGTTATGTATCTGTGTGTTGAAACATTCATTCTTTCCGTGTTCATAGAGTTTGTCTCTGTGGCTATCTACCTGTCTGTCATGCTGCTCTTAGCTTGTATGCAGATATCCTTGTCAGGCTGGCAACTCTTACACTTGGTCTCACACGTGTCATGCCTGCCAGATCATTTCTGATCAAAACAATAATGTTGAACAATACATTCAAATGTTCCACATTATGGCTCTTTATTGATTCTTGATTGAATTATCTGCTGTTGCCTACCCCTGAAGGTTGCAATCTAATTTAGCTGTGTTGTCGTGTGATATGATATCAAAGTTGCCATGGTAACTGTTTGCATCTCAGACGTGTGAATATTTTTTTTCTGTGCTGTGGCATCTTACATTGTGCAGTAATGAAACTGCAGATGACAAGTTGAAATCGCTCGCTGATTAATTTATTCTTTACCTTTCTGATAACTTGGAAGCACCCTGTCCTGCTGCCGGTTTACTTGACGTGTACGTGTGCGTAGCACAGCCATGGCTGCTCATTTCTTAATTGATCCAGCTAGTTGAAGCCGCTAACAGAATGCCAGGGTTTCTAAGCCTGAAGGGCTGTGATCAGGGATGAGTATCTGTAAGCTGCTTAGCAGGCCTGCTGGGAACTGACGGGATGTTTTGGCCTGCTTCTTTGCTCATGTGAGGGATAAGATCAGCAGGTCGCACAATGGGCAAAAGGCCTGGCTCTCTTGGGTACACAGGAGTTGTAGGGCCTATGGTTGCACTGAATTTAGCATGCAATAAACAAAAAAAGAAATCTATTCTAAACACTATGTTTTGCTGCACGCACGCGCTTGTTTCCGAGGATGAAAAGGTCAACAAGATGGTCAAAATAGAATTTGACTAATTTGTAGGTCATTATTTATATCGGAGTTAAACCAGTGTTTAAAAAGGTCCATGATTGTGCAATATGTTGAGCTCATGCGACGCTTCAGCAAACATCTTTACGGTTTGACATCACAAACACTACAATGTAGTTATTAGTAGATATAAGTGTTTATTTATATGCAATTGTCAACGACTATAACTACTCCTGTGGGCACCCATACTGTAAGCCGAGGCTAGTGTATAAAGAAATAATGAATGACAATATAGTTAAACACAGTTGTAATGATATAAAAAGTTATGTCTTCATAAGAGAAGTTATAATTGTTGACAAATACTGTACATTAATACATGTAATTATATCTGCTTGCAACTATATTATGGTATTTTATAATCCATTTATTAAATGTTTATATACTGATTATAAATGCTACAGTAAATAGGGTGACCTAAAGTCTTACTGACTTCAATACAAAGATTAGGATTAAACTTTTTTCCAGCCCTTAATAAAAACAATTTGCAGACTAATAATTACATATTGTATTTTTTGTCCCTCATATAGTGTAACTCTCCAACCTGCTTCACTGTCTGTCTGTAGCTATTTGCATTGTACTGTCTGTTGAGACGGAGACCACTCCAAAGCCCTTTGGTGAAGACCAAAGATTGTTGCGAAACCACTTCAGCACAAGTTCTGATTTCACTTAAACATTTTGAGATAGGTTGAGAATTTACTCTTGCAGGTCTGCTTTCAAAAGAGGACACAGCAGGGGATAAGAGAGATACGTGTTGCACTTCAGTATGCAGCCTCTACTTAGCCACAAATGTCCACTACTTACTTTTTCTGTACACAGTATCTCTTTCTGTAGTAAGACGGTGATAAATAATTATTCTGCCATGGTTCAGTCTTGTCTTAGATAGTGCTTCACCTTTGCCAAAATTTGATAATGTTTATAAATTGCAATTTCAATTGCTATTTTGATTTTCATATATCAAAATATGACCTGTCACAACATTATTGATGTTTTAAGTAAATAACCCGTATGTAATATGTCAGACAGCGCTAGTAAAGCTAAGGGGCTTTGGACCTTTTGGTCATGGAAATGTATGTGTGTGTCTCATTTTTCTGTTCATGCAGATCTCACACTGTCTTTCCACCAGGTCTCTATATGTATATGTGTCCTTCGCTCAACATAGCTCTTTGTGTTCCTTTTCTTGACAATGCACTGCATATTCAGAAGAGGCAACCTGTAGGTATATAAAAATGAAATGCTCTCACTAGCTGCATGACCCTCCTTATTTCTTCTTCCCTTTTGGTTATTTCCTTTAACCTTTCTTTGAGGTGTTTTATTGTTCTAGAAATCACATTGCCTGATGTTAAGAGTAATCAAAGAAAGTAAGGCAAAATGTTTGATCTCCACGAGACATCATCACTTAATGCTTGAAAAAACAGAATTTAATTTTAAGCATTCTTTCTCCCCCATTTTTCATACTTGTCATCACTTGTTGTTTAGTTTTGTCTGTTTTCTGTTATCTCGTACCAACAAACAATCTTTCATCATGTTCTTCGTTGTCTGAGTTACAAGTCACGTGTCCTGTATGTTTGTGTATCTTGTATTACTGCATGAGCTTTGCACGCTGGGGTCTCTCTGATTCTTTCTCTTTTGCTTTTCGTGTTTCTTCCTTTTTTTTTCTCTCCATCTTCCTATATCTCTCTGTGTTTCTCCTCTGCTCTAGGAATGCTTGTGCTGTTGAGTGTTCTTCATGTGTTCCCTGTCTCCCTCTTTCTTTCTGTGCAGGGGATGTGCTGTTCCAGATGGCTGAAGTCCACAGACAGATCCAAGTGCAGCTAGAGGAGATGGTTGGTATTCTAAGCTCAAAGGTTTTATAGCTGTGTGGTTCAACACTACAGCGCTCTCTATAAAACTCTGGCAATGTAAAAGGTCTCATAATGTAATATTTTAACAATAGCTTCAACATAATTTGTCCCTCTCAAGCCTACGTTGGCAGTATGTTGAATATAAGATAATTAAACGGACATGAACTTGTATTGAATGAACAGACATGCTGAGCTCACATAAATCCAAGCTGCTAATACAGGAGGTGGCTGGGGAAGTGTAGTGGGTTAATTGAACAGTGTGGCATTTAAGGTAATATGATTGAATGACGAGTTACCCACAACTCGTCAATATCAAGTTCATCAGTGTGTGTGCAGTATAGAGGAAGCCCTGGGCATTAGGCGCTCATCGTGTGAAGCTGCCCTTTTATGCCTGTACTTGCTGTCCATAGTATGTAATTCTTCCTCTTCTCCATACTAATCTTCCAGTATTAGCTCCTCAGCATGAGTCCAATCTAAGAAATCAGGAACAAAATGTACAGTCCTGACTCTGCAAAAAACACTTTGAGCTGAATTAGCTTAATCAAAAGCTTACATTCTGGTCTTTTATATAATAAAATATCCTGTTTAAGTTTGCTGGGATTCTGTCCATTAAACAATGTGATGTAAAAGTAGACTAAATAGTAATGTGTTACACATATATTAATCTATGCATATACTGTATATTGCTGTTGCAAATCAAACCTGACCTTCATTTTAGGTTTCTCATTCAGTTCATTTTGTAAAATTTCTGAGTTTAGAAAAAAACTCCATGATTATGTAAAATGTTATTTAAGATAATTGCTATTATCATTAACAGTTAGTATATAGAAATGCATTGGATATTATTATTATTTCTTAGTTGGTAGCCGGTTCTTAAGGCAGGTCAGTTTACAATCTAGTGACTAAATATTGTGTCAGAACATAATCAGTGACAGTGACTTGGAGGCTGAGAGAGGCTTTGTAGGCCAGGACTTTGTTGATAAAACATTTATTCAGTGACTAAGTACATGAGGATAACAACTTATTTATCTATTGCATCCAACTTAATTTGGACAACTTTGTCTATGACCTCTGTATCCACATGCAGCCTCCGTGAGTGATTTTTGTCATTTATTTTATTCAACTGTTTTTGTGCTTTCTCCCCAGTTGAAATCATTCCACAACGAGCTGCTCTCGGAGCTGGAGAAGAAGGTGGACCTGGATAGTCGTTATCTGACTGTGAGTAGCTGATTGGCTCACTCTCACAAAGCCTGAGGACCACCTCAAAATCCAATAAGTGCACTCCATATTTCAGCTCATTTTAGTGCTTTATATTACGTTACATCAAATCTCTCGAGGCCTAATTTGACAGAAGTGATCACAGAGATGGAGGTAAAGTTGAGTTTTAACGTCTGGGTCAAAGTCTGTGTCTTAGACAATTAGAGGATGCGTGTGTTTTAAAGAGATGATGATTTGAAATAACATTTCATGTCTACTCACCTGTCAAGGGTAGAGTGATTATAATAAACGTCTCCTGAAAAGTGTGTGTGTGTGCGTGCGTGTGTGGAGCTTGTCTACATGTGATATCTTTAGAATGAGTGGGTTGCAGCCTGAGTGTAGAGCAGCACTGCTGCACGTTGTTTTGGGGGATGGGATAATGTTGCCATTATTGTATTGTTGGAAGGACCACATTACGAGCTGTTTCAGCTTACAGCCATGGACACTAGTGTGTATTTAATATAATGTTGCTCTAAAATTAGTTGGAACGAAGGCTCCTTGCCTTATAACTTAACAGGGAGACTTAGCAGTAAAATCAGATGTTGTCTTATTGAGTTGAAATGAAAACCATAAGGGTTTTAATCTTCAAGTAATCTTTGACTCCATACACATTTGCCAAATGTATGTTTGCTGTCTAAATTGATACAGAAAAATATATGGAAATGTTTTGTGCTTCTTACATTAGTTCAGATCCATCAACCATTTCAGACAGTTGTATCTTGGTGTACCCCTGAGGTTTTAACATCCATTACTTTTAATGTATTTCCTACAGATCTGCTGCAGTGATAATAGCAGTCATTTTGCTTCAGACTTTGTGAATTAATCATCTGAAACTTTGGCTTCCAAAAGACTCAAAGGAAAGCTTGTTGTTTTCTAAGAAGTGCGTGCTTGCATGCGTGCGTGCGTGCGTGTGTGTGTGTTTGCGCTGTTCCCAGCGGTGTATCTCTCTCTGTTCTCCCTCTGTCTCCTTTTTTCTTTTGTCTTGCATAATGGCTTACGCTGGGTTTTACAACACTGAGGTCAGCATTTGCAAAATGCAGAATAAACAGTCTATATATTACCAATGAAGAGGAGCATTTAAGGCCGATCAGCTGTAAGAGACGAGGGTCAGATTCTCCAAGTGTACCAAAGTTCATTGACTGTCTAATTATTTGCAGTAGTAGCCAGTGATTAAGAGAAACAAAAGTCAACACGCTTTTGAGTTGTTAATTAGGAGGAACATTCAAGCTTAATGAGGCGGATGCTATATTATTATTTCCATACCAGATATCCTATTGTGTCTTCCCTAACCATTACTACACTGTATGACCTATGTGCTGGGGATTTTCCACTGGGGAGGCATGGCTGGGAGTTAACGATATTAATAGCAGAGCAACCCATATTGGTTGTACTGCTTTAGCTCAAAGACTAGGAGAGACTGAAATGATAAATCATACATTGTTATTGGGTTACAAAGAAAACACCAGTATTGGTCCATTTTGTGTTGAAAGAGAAGGGCAGTGGTGGCCGAAAGGTTAGAGAAGCGAAATCTGGGTGGGGAAAGTGAAAGAGCAGCGCTTGTCCCTCCCTCATTACCACCACTGAGGTGCCCTTGAGCAAGGCCCTTAACCCCAACCGCTCCAGTGGTCAGACAGATCAGACTGTGGTTGTACTGGGCAGCTTCAATGTATGAACGTGTAACTGTGTGAATGTGATCAGGGCGTTCTGCAAAAGAGAGGCTGCCTCTCAGTGAACCTTCCCTGAATAAATAAAGGTTTAAAAAAAACAAAAAGAAATGAGCAAAATCAATACTTCAAAGAAGCTCCTGACTGAGAAAATGAATCAACAGTAGATAAAGTTCAAATGTAATGTTTTTTTAGTTTATTGTTGTGAGGTCCCTAAATGTTTCCAGCTCAGACCTACGGAGCTAATACCACCCATCTCTGCTATGAAACCCAAACACTGCATGTGTCATACTGCCTTCCAGTGACAATAACAGCTTCTTTTCCGGCTTCCTTTTCAGCCCAACAATGCCTAGAGGATACCTACACCCTCGGTGTCTTGCAGTATGCAAATGTGGGTGTTGAACCCTCATGCATGAGCTCTCCTCAGCCAGTTTTGCCTCGTACAGAAACCTCATAAGCTTTGTCACAGCAGACACAGTTACTATAGCAACAGAGCTGGTTCAGCCCGGAAACGAAGTTGTTATTCTCAATAAATAAATAACTAAAAAAGCTAATTAAATAAGTAAACTCTGCCTGTAAAATGACTAGGCCAGTCACTTTGCTTGTCCACAAATTACCCATTAGGTTATTGCTTTGCAGACTGCCACTGATTTCTGTTCTTTTCACAACGCTGAGAAAATCTACTTGAGATGAGACACAATCAGGAGCTGTGTTGTTCCAAAATCAAACCTGGAAAACAAATAAATAAGCAAACATGAATCTTTAAAAGAATTTTGTGAATTTGCATGTTTCCTTGATTAAAAAGATTTAACACACCAATAAGGAGTTTTCAAAACAATCCCACACAGATTTTTTTTTTACTTTAACACACACAGAAAAATTTAATTTGAAAAACATTAAATTACACATGTAAAGCGATTTCCAAGGCTCTGCGAGATCATTTTCATACTGTAGTGAAAGTAGTGGAATCCAGTGGCAGTTTGTAAGGTCTAAAAACTTTCAGAAATAGTTTGCCATTACTGTTACGTATTTGCTCACCTACGTCCCACCGTCTGTCACCCAGGCTTTTTAATTTGTGGTCCTAATTTGTGTTTGTGTTTGTGCTCCGCCTGTTGCCCCACGTAGGCTGCCCTGAAGAAATACCAGATGGAACACAAGAACAAAGGGGAGAGTCTGGAGAAGTGCCAGGCTGAACTGAAGAAGCTGCGCAGGAAGAGCCAGGGCAGCAAGAACCCCTCGAAGTACGGAGAGAAGGAAATGCAGGTGAGCCTCATTCTGGGTTAAACAATTTGAGTGAATATGCCTCATATATGCCCCATCAAAATGTACAGCTCAATTCAGAATTACATTTCTTCCATTATGAAAGGCTACTGTAAAATGAGAAACAGCGGACAAAATACCCCCAAAATAAAAATAAACACACTTAAACCAATTTGTAGCACTGCTGTACTTTTAGCAGAGTCTGCGGGCATGTGGGTGACTGTTGGCTTGGAGATTTATGAGTCTTGGTGCAAAATAATGACTTTGTTCTTCATAAAGTAAAGATAATAAACAAAACCGCAAGGATGGGGGTGGAGGCAATGGCAACGAGGTGCCCTGAGTGGGAAGGCAAATAGTGGAGGTTTGTTTATGAATTGTGTGCCCTCGCCAATCTTTCGCACATCTCCACACATACGTACAACAGGCACATGAACACAAATGTAATAAAGGTATAAGATAAGCTCCACTAATTCACATACTGGAAGGGTACACATTTACTTCGGCCAATGTGTTTCTGCACATGGCTTTGATCAGGACTTTAACAGAAGCGAGTCAAAGCACAGGACAAATATATAAATATGCACCACAAAATAGCTGACTTAATTATCCTCTAAGGATGATGTACCTCAAACAGATATTAAACAAACTTTAAGCAGAATGCTATTGTTTTTTTAAAGATTTTTGCATTTTGCCAGGGTTTGTTTTGTGTTTTAGTTAAAGGTACAGTAGGTAAGACTTATAAAACTTTCTGTCATATTTGCTGAAACTGACCCTATGTTCCAGTAGAACTACAACTGAAGCAGGTCATTTTAAAAAGCAGGTAATTTAAAAAAAAAATCTGGCTCCTCTGGCACCACCTGTAGTGTGATTTGCAAAAGTCCAGATGCACCAATCAGGGCCAGGTGGGGGGGGTGGGGTGTCTAACTGCGTGTCAATCACTGCTCATGCACACACATTCATTCTCCCTTGTGGGGGGAGGGGCTTAGGAGATCGTTTTGGGCTTTAGCAGAAACAGGGGAGTGGACTGAGAAGTTGTTGATGTTCAAATTTTTTGGCTAAGTCCTGGATCTTCCCAATCCTACCTACAGCACCTTTTTAAATGATTTTATAGTTACAGTATTATGCTTTCTTAAAATGGTCTTACACTGTAGGGAGACATTTGTTGTTTGGTGTTATTATGTATTATATAGCAACGTGCTGCGAGATTTTATTTTGATGTGTCTGTGTTTTGTATCAAAATTCAGAAATCTGTTTTTAATAAGGCTTGAAGTGGACACTAAAGGCCCATATGAACACTGAACAGTCATATAACATATGCTGTTGGAATTTGCTCAACAGATTTGTTTGTGAATATAAGCATGGAAATGTCTTATTTTGGTAAAGGTGGTAAGGTGACGTGGCACACAGTGGGCGTTCTTGTGTAACCGCTACAGTACAATGGATAAAATGCTCAAACATTTGTATGAAAGACTATATTTTTTGCAACAGTTTCAGTCTTCAGGAGTCAGACGGCCAACATTCAGAACTTGTCATGATGGTTGAATGTCAAAATGATGCAGTTGCATGATTCACTGAGAGAACAAAGCAGTGTTTGCTTTGGGCGTCATCATTCATGTGATTATTTCCATAGCTAAGCAACCTCCGACAGAGCAGCTCAGGTGAAATGAATTTTGATGAGTTTGAATTAGAGATGTACCGATACCATGTAATGAAGCCCTAAAGAAAATCTATGTTAAAGTAGTTTATTTATATTCTTTTTCCATTATAACTGACTGTCAAACTGGATAAAAAAAGAAAGTTCTGTTTGTTCATGTCTGTTTGTTCATGTTTCACAAATAGTTTAACCCGAGCCAGACTGACAACAAAGATAGAAATCATATGACGTCCATACAGGGATCGTAGTATACAGTTGTTAAAACATAATAAAATATATGACACACTGGTATTGGATCAGTACTCTGTATCGGCCGATACGCAAGTTCAGGGTATCAGAATCGTTATCGGGAAGCAAAAAATGGTATCGGACCATCTCTAGTTGGAATGAACCCTCAGTGTTATACATAACTTAATTAGTTATCTGTCACATTGAGTTTTCCGTCACTTGCACAGTGTTCTTTCCCCACATAGACGCACACATACAGTACCATCTCTGTATTAACCCTGGCTGTAGGCCTTCACTACTGTTGTTGTTGTTGTTGTTTATTATTTATTGGTTTAGTCCTGTAGCCAGTGTTACTGTCAAACTGAGGGGAAAAAAGGATGCAACTGAAAATGGCAACAGGATTTAAGTAGAACCTGGAAGTCTGACTGCCTGGAGGGGTGGATACAGAATTTTTTAACAGGTCAAGGCTTGCAGGGTAAAAACTGAGCTGCTGTTGGTCTTGCTGCAAAGTGTAGCCGCCTTTGACAAAATCAGATCAATACTATAGCTGGAGTAGAAACATGATTCTACCAACACTTGTACAACACTTGTATGCAATGTTTTGTAGTTCATTGGGTATGAAAATGTTGCTCTTAGCTACCCAGAATGTAGAAAAAAAGCACCTCGTCTGTCCAGGGATCTGAGTTTATTCAGTCCCACACATAGACGGAAACATCTGCCCTTTCCTGTCTGGGATGGTATGGCAGTGCTGGATTGAGCTGACTGCTGTGTCTCATTGGGTTTGTTCCACTGTGTCAGGGATGCCACTAGGAGATGTTGCATGAAGTGTCATAGTAAGGCGTCAAAGCTGGTAGTGTGTGCAGCAGTCCAGTTTTGCATGGAGTTGGGCTTGGGATGGGAGGGGTTTAGTGCACTAAGCCAGTAAATGTCTGTTAAGAATGACAAGTTGTTACATGTTCGTGACTGCCTCATGTGTTGGATAATTAAGCCTCTTGTTAGGTTAGGCCAAGCACCATTTGATGAACAGAAACCAGAATGCAGGAATCTTTTATTGCAAATCAGTTAGTTTGGTCCAAAAATGAAAAATAGAAAATTAGAAATACATATTTAGATTAAAAAACAAATCTAAACATACAAGTCTAAATCTATATTAAGGGACCATAGAGGCTAAAATGTTTATTACACCCCAGAATACAATATATTGGACTTACCTACTGACAGTTTTGCATTTTTTGTTCTAATTGAATGTTTGGCTGGCTAGATTTATCCTCAGAGTAACATGATGCTATATTTAATTGCCAGTAGTTCATACTGTATGATACATTATCTTGCTGTGGATTAAAGTTGATGTGGTGACGGGTAGATTTAGGCCACTATCGCATCAAAAAACCTCAACAATTTAAACGTGGTGCATGTTGGACATATAGAGTAGTAGCACCACACTGATTAATTGGGCCTATCTGCACAGAAGAGCAAGCTCATCAGGCTCAGGACTCATAATGTACACTCGGTTAGCAGAGAAAAGGAAAATCGGTCTCCCTTACCCATCAGCCAGTTCACTTTCACCGATCATATCACGGATGTGGGCGTACGATAAAAGTAAACTTGTTTGTGCCGGAGATCCCCAGGGAGAATAACAAAGATAGGGAGAGATTCTGCAGTCACTCAAGACCCCGTGCTTCACAATGGCCACATTTCCACCTGGTATTAAAATCTGATTTGAGTGATCCGATCACAAGTGGACAGCTTTAAGTACCTGGGTTCCCACCTGGCTGTAGAATGTGTCTCCAAATGCATCTTGAGTGACCACTTGTGATCGGATCATCACATCTCACGCTCTATATCCAAATAAACATTTCCGTTTGCATATACCGGTAGGCTGGTTATGTGGGTCTGTATTTCTCTCGCATAAATCATACATTAGAACGGTGTGATTGTCTTTATTATTATTATTATTATTATTATTATTACTTGTATTACTTTTATTATTATTGTTGTTTTGTCTGTGCATATATGTGTGCTTGTATGTATACAATGCATGTGTTAATGGGTTTCTGTGGTAGTGTGAGGGAAGGAACGGGGAAAATGAGGACATTCCGTGTATGGTTTGCTGATTATTGTACACGCCAAATAAAAAGATGATTTAAAAAAAACAAAAAAACAAAAAAAAAACGTGTGACTAATGACAAAGCGCTACGTACAGTCTGTCAGGCAGGAAAGAGAGAAATTTAAAAAAAAAGTTATTTTACATTTCATGTTCGCTTATAGGAGTCGTGTTAAGTTAGTGATGATGAAGACCCAACATTTCTTGATCAGGAATGTCTGTAGTAATCTACAAATTGGTGAATCAGGTACGTTTTATGAAACAAAAAATTAGGTTATTGTATACTGGGGGCTGCCTTTTCCAGGCAATCACAGGGCACAGAGCTCCAGACAGTCGGGGATATAGAGCAGGCAGCATGGCAACACGAGGCAGTTCAGAAAGTAAAAGTTGCAAAGAAAAGATCAACATTTCCTCATCCTCCTCCTCGTCCTTTTCCACCACATCTGTTATTCTAGCAGAGGAGGGGCTTGACGTTTTCTTTTTTAATCTCCTCTTTTCATTAAAAAGTAAAGTCAGAGCGCAGTCTGGCAGCGGTCACAGATGGCGGCCGCATTTCATTGATCGCTCTCTCCCTCTCTCACACTCTTCGCTGTTGTCTCTCCAACTTCTCGGTCTGCTTCTTTGTCTGTCTTTCCTCCCCTCCCTGTTCTCCTGTCTTCAGACACTTGCCAAAATGCTAATCAGCTCATTATGTAGTTCAATGGAGTGGACCCAGGTACCAGTAGAAAAGGGCTTTCATCTAGAAAACTCCTTTGCACTGTATAGGCTGTTAATAAGAGCTCAGACAGAGATAGAGAGACGGAGTTCAGGACTCTGAGTGAATATCTCAATGTTTAATAAGCTCCGGGTTTTTTCAGCTTGGTGAAAAGTGATTCCAACCTGGAATTGTGGATTTATGCAGATGCAGAAAAAGAGGTGTTGTTGACGTGCAAGTGCAGCGGATGAGTACTGACAGACACACAGCAGATTGAAGCAGGTACTGTAGGTGAAGGTGCTTTCTGTTGAGCGCCCTGGAGCGTTACAATACAATTCTTTTGAATCCAAGGAGTGCCGATGATGAAAGAACAGGAGAGCAGACCTAAGCAGTTCTTAAATGTGTGAGAAAAATGCTTTTTAATCCCCACAGGAATGAAAATGAGTGTATATAGTTTTGTTGTTGTAAATCGTCTGCTTTGCTTATGGAATGGTGTGAATCCCGTCCCTTCCCAGTGCTTGTAATTACTGGAAGCTGCATTAGTGTTCAGAGCAATAGAGTGCATAATGTCACATTGTCAGTATTTTGTCCTGCATATGTGGCAGTGAGGCAGCAATGCTGATCAGTTAAAGCCCGAATGTAAGAACTGCATTGACGCGAGTCAGGTTTCATTTATATACATAACCTTTGCAAAACAAGTCATTCCAGCTATGATGTAACCTGAGCTCGCTCAGATATAATATTGGCTGCTGTCTGCCTGGGCCTTTCCCGCTGCACTCATTGTCTAGGGTTACTTTGATGACCTTTTTGAATGGTTTGAAAATTGGGCCATGTGGATTTGACAAGGGGAGTGGGTCCTTTACCTTGTTGAGGTGACGCTCAGCCCGTTCACTAAACACTGTGCCTGCAAAGAACGGAGCTAACTGAACCAGTTTCAAAGCACGTAGTTTGAGCTTAATGTGTACAGATAGAACAGAATAAGGTCAGGCTGCTCTCAGGAGAAAAATTTGTTCATCAGCCTTTTATGGCTGTCTTGCTTGATTTGACAATTCGGCTCTGTGGAATTGTGTAATGGCTTAGGTGGATATCTTCCACTACTTTAATTTAAAAGGCTGTACCTCAAAGTTTGTGTTCAGTATTATTTAGTCACTTAAAATATTCTTCCACACTTGGAATCCCAACGTCGTGGCTGTTGGCAGTGGAGAAGTGGTGTGCTCTGGTGGTTACTAAATGAGATACATCTGCACTGTGCGGTGGCACCGCAGGATGTTACATCAAGCTGCAGGGAAACGTCATTAGGCTTTTCATCAGTTTTCATGGAATCGAATGTAAAACTTACTAAAATGTATCTACTCGTTTGAGAATACTGAACTTGAGGAGTTATGACAATTCTTCTCTTCTACGGCTCAGACAGAAATAACAAAAGTAACATCCACAAACTTATGGAAGGGTATTGAGTCATGTGTCAACCAACAAGGTGGACATTTTTATCAATGTAAGCCCTTCAGAACAAGATGTATTTATAGTGATTACCCATGACACACCATCTTTATTCGTATACCAAAAGAAACGCATGTGTTTATGTGTATTTGATTCTGGTTATATATGAGAAACATACCCCATAACAAACTTAAAAACACCCAATACCCCAAAGAAAAGTCTAGGTCAAATCATTGCAAGTAAATATAACCCTCTCTTCTAGGTCAGTATTTAGCAGCAGATGTTACAGTATAAAGCTACGAAACTGGTGCAGTCAACCTACTTCGAGACTACAGTATCGGAAACTTTCAGCTACCAACATTTTAACTCTGCTGTTTGTAAATACAGTGCCTCACGCACACTAACAAAAACACCTAAATGCCACTTCCTTTTCAAAATAAGACTCCCTGTAGCTCCTCACTACTGTTGTGTGTGTGTGTGTGTGTGTGTGTGTGTGTGTGTGTGTGTGTGTGCGTGGTCGGTCACTGGTCAGTGAACTCTACCTCTGTGAGACATGAGAGCTCATGCTAACACAAACTGACAGCACTGGAGCTCCCTCCCTTTCTGTCTCTGTTACTCACTGTTATACATACATAACATGAACACACCTTATTTTTGTTATTTTCTGACACATATAATGGATCAGTGGGTCTTTGTGATTCCTCCTCCACACTGCAGGATCTTTAGTCATAATTGTCTTGCCTCTGTAGCACTCAGGAGGGAATAACTGGCCTGAGAAAGTTACTGAGTAAGGCTCTCTCCTTGTACAACTTTTCCCGCCGAGGTACACTTAAACCCTAATTGCTCCAGTGGAGCTGTGCAGTTATTGGCAGTACAATACCGAGCAGAGTGTGAAGCAGGGTGTTATTTAAAAAGAGAAGTACTTAGATGTTAGTTAGCTAGCTGCTTGGACTCTTTTGTCAGACCTTCTGTCCATCAGCCTTACCTACTTAAGGCTAAAATGGCTTTTGGCATTAAGCTGTGAAGGACCTGCAGTGCAACAGAAACAAACCAAACCTTTTTTTGTCACTGTCTGAGGCGACAAGAAAATAGTCAATGCACAGATATTTTGTACAAATTTCTAGATAGATATTATGTCCCAAGTTCATGTGTCATTGTGTGTTCCCCACCAGTTTGTGGAGACCATCAGCAGTAAGCAGACTGAGCTGGACACGTTCATCGCTGAGGGATACAAGACAGCCTTGTCTGAGGAGCGCCGCAGGTACTGCTTCCTGGTGGACCGCCAGTGTGCCGTGGCCAAGAACAACAGCGCCTACCATGGCAAGGTAAGTGTCACCTGACCACCAAGAAGATTCTTCACTATGGAAAAAAAAGATAAGGAAAGGCATGAAAGCCTGAGAATAAGAATAGATGAGGATAAATATAATATTTACAGCTGAACTTTGTTGCAAGACATCATGGTTAATGTTCTCAAGAAGATAGCTGTTTAAGTCAATATTGCCACTTTAAAGCCCCTAAAAACATAAGTATTTCATGAATAAAAAAAGCAGAAGTTAAAGTTCATGAAAAAAAAAATCTTTATGTATTAAGAGTTTTCCACTCAAAAACTAATCTAATCTTCTTCTTCAGGACTGTGTGGGTGTGTTTTGAGTATATTTGATTGACAGTGATGGCAACACAAGCAAACAACCCCTCAAATGTCATTATGTTTTTGTTGAAATGTTGCTCAACTCTGATTGGGACACAGAAATGCATGATATCACATTTTAAGCCTGCACACTTTTAATCAGTAAGAAAGGAAAGAGAATTACTAGGAAAATTTAGAAATCTCTCATTTGAAATAAGCAAACCTGTCTGAACTTTGGCAGAGCATAGTGTGTTCATGTGGGTCTTTATCGCTCATAGCAAGAAGTTAAAACAGTTTTTCAGGGCCTTTTAATAAAGCTATACACAGAAATTAGTTTATGGTCAGATTGTTCCCTTCAATCATCAATCATTGAATGTGTTTGCTGTAACTAACAGAGCTTGGCCTGTTTTCTACAGTTTTCAGTCCTTTTGATCACTCAACTAATAAGGAACACATTTTCTGTCCTTTATGTCCAAAACGGGATTTGTGTAGAGTTTGTTGTTTCCTTTATGTTATTGCATTGACTCTAGCCAACTACTTCACATCAGTCATCTGTGTTTTATTTGAAACTCACCTGCCTGTAGACCATTGTTCAGCCAAAAGAGCATACTAGGAAATATATAATTCAAAGTCGCATTAACTTTGACCGCTCACTGGGGCCTCTTCATTTTAAAAATTCATTAAGACTGTAGACAATGCCCAGCTGACAGGCATATCTGAAGCAGTAATCCATCATTGCACCTTCGAGCGTCTGGCCAACTTTTTGTGTAGAGAACTGCCTCACTTGTTCAGTTCATGAAAGACTTTAATAGAAAAAAGGCATCAAAACGCTGAATGTAGAAAGAAATGGATTCAAATTAAAGATCAGTGCAATGAACAGGACAAGCATTGCAAACTGTTTCTCACCCATTTTGTTACAGCAGTCACTTGAGAATTTTATAATACCTGCTTGTTATTTTCACATTTCTGCTGATATTTGAAGCAAAGATCCTTTGAATCCGAACAGAACCCCCCCCCCTCCTACATCATGCCATCAAAGGTAATGGAGCTATATTAACCAGGATTTAGTTCATTCTTGTTGTTGTGTCCATTACCCATGAGTTTGATATTCTTGGGTAATGAAGTACATCAGTCTCCTGGGATTACGTGTGTGTGTGTGTGTGTGTGTGTGTGTGTGTGTGTGTGTGTGTGTGTGTGTGTGTGTGTGTGTGTGTGTGTGTGTGTGTGTGTGTGTGTGTGTGTGTGTGTGTGTGCGTGTGCGTGTGTGCACATGGACTGTGCTGGTGCTTCTTTTTTTACAACATGAGTCTAGTCATTAATCAGGATGGGGGTGTGCGTGGGAAGAGTTCACCTTCAGCAAACTGAAGAACCCTCTCCCAAAGGGTTCCTAGTGTGTGTTTGTCTTTCTGCAAGATTGTGTATGTGAGAGAGGGAGAAAGAGATAGCGAGAGCTACAAATTAGCACATGTAAAGGGACAAAACTGTCCATGTTTTGTGCGTGTGTGCATGCATGTATACTGTGCAGTCATACACGAATGTGTGGATTTCTGGTTGTCCATTAAACTCTATGGTTGTAGAAAGAACAGCTGTGTCCACAGGCTGTAAGATGCTGCAGCGGGCAGCTTGGTCGTATGTTTGTAAGCCTCACCCACGTAGCACATTATCATAGCTGTGCAAAGGGCAGTGGTCAAGGATACAGAGTGAGGAAAAAGCTTTGCGAACTGAATGTTTGTTGGGTTTTTTTGGGAGGGGGGGGAAGGTTGAGGCAAAGAAGATGCTAAACTGAGCCGTTTTCTCTGGTCACAATGCAGCTACATCAATATAATTTTTCTGTTTGTGTGTCTCTAATCTTTCCTTCTTACTTCCAGGGTAAAGACCTTCTGACTCAGAAGATCCCAGTGTGGCAACAGGCTTGCTCAGACCCCAACAAGCTGCCAGAGAGGGCCATGCTCCTGGCCCAGCAGATGGGCTCTGCCTCCCTCGGGGGTGCAAGCCCCCTGCATACCTCTAAATCCAACTTGGTCATCTCGGACCCTATCCCCGGGGCCCAGCCTCTTCCTGTGCCCCCAGAGCTGGCTGTTTTCATGGGCAGTGGCATGGGACACCCAGCGGTGAGTTAATTATTTTATTTATTTATGTTTCTATTTTTTATTTTTTTATTTGTCCTGTGTTTATAAAGCAATATGGTTTTGGCGCTCTCTTTTTTTCTTATAGTCAAAATAATCTAACTTTAAGCAGGAGCAAATGCTAATTGTGATGATATACTGTATGGCAATTCATACAGAAATTGTCCTTGTTCTCAAAGGGGTGATAGCATGATTATATAGGGTATTTCACACTGTTCCTTAAGGTCTCCTTATAGGGTATGTATAGGGTAGGGAACGACAGTTTTTCTTCCAAATATGGTATGGTATGCTCATGAATATGTAGATGAGCTGCGTGCTAATTGGTTGCACACACACAGACCCAGAGTAATAATAACAATATTGCAGTGCCTATTTGTTGAATACAGAGCAGCATTTTCCCCTCACCTTGTCTGTCATGCATCCTTTGTCACTCTGTTTCAGTCACACACACACACACACACACACACACACACACACACACACACACACACACACACACACACACACACACACACACTGTCTGTTACCGAAAGTATAGACAGACATGCCCTGGCGCGAGCAGCGGCTGCAGCGCGGCTAAAACAGCCGAGAGAAAATATCCCCATCTGGCTTCAAACTTCATTTCTGCTCCAACACATAAAGTCATCAACTAATGTTACTGTACAAAGCACCGTATACACAGTTTTGTTACAGTTTCATCCTCCAGTGTGTCGCGCACACACACACACCAATGCAAAGTTTCGACACTTTCATTACAACTAGTGTTGTTGTAACGTTACCCTTGGGACATAAAAAAACTGCACTTCCAGACAAGAAATCACAACTCACCCTGTAGCTAGTTCAGTGTCTCAGCGCGGGGACATTTAGCGGAGAGTGAAGCCCACAGGCATGTCCTCTGCGCCGCTGCGTTAGATCCACAACTCCCGCTCCATTGTCCAATATCTGTAATGGGATGTTTTAGTTCAGACAGAAAGGTCATGTTGAGTTGACTATAAGGGAATTTTTCAGACTAGACAGAAAAGGTAATGTTGCAGACATCGATGAAAAATTACTGCATAAGAGAAGTGACTCCCAGACGCATGCGCCCAGATGTGTCCTGATTTCTTATTGTTTTGTTATCCTGATATAGCAAGATATTTCCTGGTTTCATCCTGTTGCAAACGGGATGCTGTTCTGCAAAAATATATATACTCTTGTCTTTGAGTGCTACTTTGAGATCTCTTCCACTGTACTCAAATATGTGTGCTGTGTAACTCGATCTCCTCGCTTGCAAGCAATAATAAAATTGAACAAACTCACGGAACAACTTGTCTCTGTCTGAAACTTCTTTATTGCCCAGTCTGTTGACAGAAATCTTCCACCACATATCTACTCGTTCTAAACACTTTCTCTGGGCCAGTATTCCGTTGTACAGCCTGGAACACTGCATTTACGGCCGTGGTTCATTTTCAATATCCTTGAAAAACTTCTTCTTTCTAAAGGACACAGCGCAGCTTGCAGATAAGCTTGTGTGTGAGATCCTGACAGAGCTCCAGCTCATAGCGGGTCTGTGAAAGTGGAGAGGCCGGTTGGGAAGGCAGCAAACTCGGCAAGCAGCCGCCGGCTGTCACAGCAGATTGTGGAGCTCCGGCACAGTCCTACCAAATTTGCAATCAATCACCATCAGTTTTCATAAAACGGCCCATATTTGAATGCTACATGAGTTCAAATATGGGCTGTGTTGATTTGTCGCATAAAAAAGTAAAAGTGAATTTAGTAATGAAATAGCAGGCAAACAATGTATACAATTTCTGAGATCTGTGCAACCTAGATTAAGAAGACTAGCTGATCTCAGGTCAGTGGTGTATGTAAATTTTGGGTTGTGACAAAGGTAGAGACTAGAGCCAAATAAGATAGGAGTTGAGGAGTTGAAATTTGCCCGTTTTCAGCAGCAGTTTGAAATTGTGAGATTTGCAGAGGAAAGGGATGTCAATGGGACTTGGTACTATGAGGTACTATGTATGCCTATTTTACCCACCGAACTGTCGTAATTCAACTTTGACAAGGTAAACTCGGTTTTGCATTCTATCACCCCTTTAAGAGAAGTGAATTACTTAACTGGAATTACTTCACTCCAATTTCCTCACCATTGTGAAGGAGCTAACGGTTCTCTCCTAATGTCAGATTGTCCACCTTTGGCACTCCATAAACATGCAAATCAGACAAACATCTCTCTAGTCTCTTTTTAAAGATGGCAGGTTAATGAGCTGTTTAGAGCCTACATTTTTATGGTGGGCAGCAGCTGACAGACTTGTATGAACTCTCACTAGACTTCAGGTCAGTGCCAATGTTTATTTTATTTTTTATTTTTAAATCAAGATGAATTATAACATCACTTCAGCTCATTCTACATATTCCATGAAGTAATTGCTACTGTAGTATTGCACAGGCTTAGCCATTTTCACAATTTGAGTTATTGAATCCATATATCCTCTTGTTTATTCCAGAGGCTGATGGGCCCTGATGGTATGTCCATGGTAAATGGAACAACAGGAGTCCATGGGGAGGAATATTGGACGGATGGAGGGACTATATCTGTGTCCCAAGTTAGGCCTTCATCCCCTCAGACCCAGGCGCAGGGCCAGTCCCAGGCTCAGCCCCAGAGACAGGTCAGCGATGTCTACTCCAACACCCTCCCTGTCCGCAGGCCTGCCCCCGCCAAGAATAAGAACCCCGTGGGTAAGATATCCGAACAGTGAGAATTTTCTGAGCAACAGTAGCACTGCAGCAAGAAAATCCCAAGCAGAATGTTTGATTGAGCCTCAACTCTATTCCTTGCGTTTTACTTTAAGGTACACTGAGCTACATTTTAACGTCACATTTTATATATATATATATATATATATATATATATATATATATATATATATATATATATATATATATATATATATATATATATATATATATATATATATATATATATATGCACTTAGAAACCGTATGTATAGGAAATGGTATGAGATAGTCTACAAATTATCTCAACTACAGTCTCCTTTGTTTATGGAGAGTATACCATCAGTATCATAGTATCAGGTATTCCGGCAGTGATATATGGATGTTTACAAATGTTCTACAGAAGGACATTTAAGAAATTGCTAAATTTAAAACATCTGCTTGGCTGCTGACTGTGCCTAAACATACATTGCACGTTATCTTAAGTTAGCACTGCAGACTTCAGTTATTCAGAGTATCTGGTGCATAATGAATTCCATTTCACTGACCAATGTCTCTGTTTGCAAACATCACAGGAGAGACACGGACCCTGCCCAGGTCCAGCTCCATGGCAGCAGGCCTGGAAAAGAATGGGCGCGCCCGTGTCCAGGCCATCTTCTCCCATGCTGCGGGTGACAACGGCACCCTGCTCAGTTTCTCTGAGGGAGATATAATAACCCTACTGGTGCCTGAGGCCCGTGATGGCTGGCACTATGGGGAGAATGAGAAGAACAAGATGTAAGTAATGTATTCATTTATTCTATGTTGCATGAATCCATACTGCGAAATTGGATAAATATTTGTCCCATGTTTCGGGAAAGTGCGTTTTACAATTAAACAAGGTGTTCACTTTTCTCAGGCGTGGCTGGTTCCCATTCTCCTACACACGCGTGGTGCCGGAAAGCGATAATGAGAAGCTCAAAGTGAAGTATGTAGCATTTTTCTATCAAACTGTGTCAACTTAATGAGCCTAAATGAGCCCAGGTCTGAGGCCTTTTGTTTTTTTGCCTTCCCAGCCTGCACCATGGGAAAAGTAGCAGCACGGGGAACTTGTTGGAGAGTGATGCATCACTGCCCACACCTGACTATGGGCTGACTGCCCGACTGCTGGCACAGAGCCTAGCACAGACCCGCCCACGCCCCTACAGCATGGCAGGCTTTGGCACACAGGTAGATACAATTCAACATGTGTAGTATCCGTGAACAACACACAAACACTTGTTACTCTTGCTCACTTAATTTGTAGCCCCCCTCTGGTTTAGTCTTGTGATGCATAATTGGATATGAGTAGTTCTACAGTAAGTGAAAAGGAGACTTTTACTCAGTTTCTGCTACCCCCTTGTGTTTGTAGGCAAGTATAGCAAGTACTTAAATACAAGCACACAAGTTGTTGAATTGAATTCGTTTATCTTTTCAGCCTGCTATTGAGGATTATGATGGGCGCTTTGCCACAAGGTAAGTGCTGTTTCTGCCCTGCCCTAAGTTTTGACTGATATGACTGCTGCTGCTGCCATCTGAATTGTTTAACTTGGATAGTTTTGGAAGTGACTTATCAGAAGAAGACACAAGAGCCAAATAACTTAGATAATGGCATTTCACTTGAGTTACTACATGCTGGAACACTGTTTAACATATGCAGTGTCCAAATTAAATGCTACATACACATTATAAGCAGGTTCAAAGTATGTTGTGTAGTGGACAACATTTGTATACTCATGCATGCATTATTCTCCAGAAAGTAAGGATCCTAAAAATTGCTTGATTTTTGAGTGTGCTGTTGATGTACACCATCGTCTCATAATGCAATGAACAAATGAACTCAAGGAGCAAATCACAGTTGTTTAAGACAAATAGTAAATAGGGTTAGATAGCTAAAGGAAGATCTTTAAAAATAAACAAGAAAAATGTACTAAATATTTTAGCAGAATGATTAGCGTTCATTCTGTGACTTCTAATTGGCAGAGGCATTTCTAAGTCACATTTTGATGGTTTGCCCACAGTGTATTATTTTGTGTTAGTACCAAATGGAGGTACATTGGTCACTGCAAATAGTATTCTATGCCAATTAGTATATAGTACATACTCTATATAGTCAATATGTAGTATGGAATTGGGTGATAGTTTCAGACACTGTGTTGAACTATATAGTCTAAGATTAGATTCAACTTTATTGTCATTGTTCAGTGTACAAGTACAAAGACAGCGAAATGCAGTAGTACAATTTCCCACATTTATATACTATAGATTATACATAGTAGATTTTATGTTTTTTATTATCCGTTAAGTCTATAAAATTACACTTTATCACAATTTCCTAGAGCCGTCTTCAGATTACCTATTTTGTCTGGCCAACAGTCCCATAACAAATAATAAAACAATATAATAAAGGGAAAAGCATTAAATCTTCATATGTAAGAAGCTAGAACCAGATATGTTTGGGTTTTTTTGCTTTCAAAATTGACTCAACAAATAATCAGTTATAAAAAAATCGTTGGCCATTCCTTTTTTGTCGATCGACTAATTGATTAATAGACTAATGATTTCACAGCTAGTGAGGAATATAGTTAAGCTCAAGCGATAGATTTGATCTTTGCTGTAGTGTTAAATCCCCACCTCATGAGATGTACGCACAGTGTTTCCTTTGAACATTTTTTGACTGTCTTCTTTTCCCTTTCCTCTTTGCTCCTTCTTGCTTAACTTTTTTTTTTTTTTTTTATTATTAAATAGCTCTTTAAAGTAATGAATGCAGTCTACCTGGATCAGTGTCTCAGTTTATTGTCAGAGTTCTCTTGGCCCAGTATATTTTCACCTTTAATCCTATTAAATCCTTGCTGACTCACCAGGGTTGTGTGAGGTTAGGGTTATGAATGATGCTGTGCCTGTGTTCTGTCCAATCAGGGAGTACATCTTTGTGTACATGTATATGCGTAAGTGTGTGTGGCCTAGGTGCACTTGTGTTAGTGTCTGGTGGAGTACATGTTGTGACAATAGACATCATGCTGACCTCATCTCAGTCATCACTGCATGTCAGTCTGGGGCTTTGGGCACCAGTGTCGAGCTGTTTTACATACTCTTGTCTGCTCTGAATGTGTTTTTTTCTGTATCAGTATTTTGAGACAACACTGTGCTGCAGGGTGTATTCACCCCAACAGACTAATCTAATACTACATCCCTCCAGCTAAGGAGATGACTTGATTTTCTCATCAACAGTAATGTCTGGGGTTTGTCTACTTTTCAGTGACAGCCAGATGCAAATATTCAATAAAAATGCTTTATATGGGCAATAACTTCACACTAGCAAATATATCTGGATTAAAAAGTGTTGATGAGGGAATTGGAAGTCCAATCTACCTCACAGCAGGTGTGTTTGGAGTTGTAGCTGTAGGTGGGGCAACATAGATTTCATGACCCCACCTACACTTCTTCAAAACTCTACCCTGCATCCTTGTGCCTGTCTTGTCTTTCTCCATTTCTCTCTGAGTGTGTCCGACCTGGCAAGCTTCCTTCTCTCTTTGTTCCACAGTGACAGTCCTGATGGCAAATTGATTTCGACTGTGTGAGAACAGACATACAGACAGACACAGACAGCTCCGGATAGCACAGGGGCCTCTTCCTCCCCATCTTTCCCTCCTCTTAGCCTCCCTCCTGTCCACTTATCTCCACCTCTCCTCCTCTGCCTCCACACACACCCCTTCTCCAAGTGGAAGAGGCCAGTTTCATCCCTCCTTTCTGTCCTCTCTTCCTCCTCGGGTCCCTCCTTTCCTCCTTCCATCCATCCCGGGTGCTGCTGCTGGTGGTGTCGGTGTGGACAGTAGCGGTTGGTGGGTGGAGGATTGCGTTGAGCAAGAGAGCCAGAGCGGGGCCTACCTGCTCGGCATGCAGCGATATGGACTCTGAATACTCTATCTCTGATCACAGTCCACCATCACGGACTGATCTCTCAAGAGACTGCCTTTGCTACTGCTTGTCTTTCATGCATGTACATGGTTGTGTCATTTTGTCAAACTAAAGGACATGTTCATGTACTGTACAAGTGCCAAAAGACTTCAATGTCGTTGTACTAAAGCAACTGGCTGAATGGCCTTTTTAAGCACAAGTGGGCCCAGTATTATCGAGTTCCCACCCAACACACACATGCTCAAAAAAAGCTTGGTTCAAAGTAAGGCTGTGCAGCAGAATATTATGTTTCTGTTCTGAGAGAGGTAGCGCTGTGCTTTCTTATGTCAGTGCTAGACTTGATTTTCCGTCCAGAGGGAGCGTGTCATATTTGCCTTACTTTGCTTTTTTTTGTTTTTTTAAACACATACTTTATGAGCAATGAAGCAACTTTTCAAATTGAGCTTCAAGAATATACAGTATGTATTGATATTTTTTATATATATATATATAAAATATCAATTGTTTCCGTCAGTCCACCAAATTGCACTTCATTATGATCATTGCAAAAAACACGTTTTCATATAAATTCATGAAACGTTCTACCCTCAGCCCCGTAGAAAGTTTTTTTTTTTTTTTTTTTTTGCCAATCTTGGCTAAACTCACTGCCAGAACGGTTAGTGAAAATGAAAATGCCTCACTCCATTAACCTTCAGTCTGGTCTTTTTTTTTCTCAAGCAGCAGTGAGTTTGGAGGAGTCTATCTATCTATCTATCTATCTTCTGATGAGTATCCTCAAAAACAGCTGTGAATTAGTTTTTCGGTAAAAATGAAACCACGGCTTTTGCAGCTCATAGTGTTATTTATGATTGTATTCCCTGAATGGCTATGTAGTTTTTGGTCTTTTCTTTTAAAACAATTATTGTCCTTGTAAAAAAAGTATATTTCCAGAAACAATGAGAAACTACTGATTAGTTGAAGTGTTTATCTTGTGCATGCTGTGGAGGGAAACCAGAAAATGTGATAATAAAAATGGACCTTGAATGTATGGTGAATTTTTACAAAGGTATTCTAAATAAAACATATCTCTATATATTAATAAACAGTCTGGTCTGACGAGAAATCTGTTCTGTCAGTGACGACATTTTCAGTTATGTTGAACTTTTCCCTTGTTTCAAACGTATGGCTCTGAACTGATCTTTTTCTCCCGTTAAATGTTTCATTATTTTTTCAAAACTGCAACCCAAATCATTTCTGGCCACAGCTGTGTCCCAAGCATGCAGCTTTATCCTTCCCCCACCTTCAGTAACACCCATAGCATCTGTGGTACTCTGTGTCACTGTAAAAAGAGAAAAAAAAAAAAAAAAAAGGACTGTCAGTGTGTGTGTGGTGGTTTGTGTACAGTATGCGTATTGTGAGTATCTGAACTCTGCCTGCCTGCTTACCTTCTTTTGTTGTATTTTGGCTTGTGTTTGAGTTGTATTTGGGTGATAAAAACAAAACTGCCTGTTGATTGCATTGCATTTGCAGTAAAATGTATTTCCACAGCTGCAGACACATTTCCTCACAGAGTTCAGGAGCACACAGTAGGCCTCTATGGCATGTTGAGCATGAAGTGTGTACTTCCGTTTTCCATCCCTCATTTCAGTTAGTTATTATTGTCAACCTATGGTATGTTCATCTTGCACCAGACTAACCAGCAGTGTTGTTACAAAATGTGACCCATGCATGATCTGAGAGATGAGCCATTCAAACCCCAAAGTTCTCTTTACCTTCCAGTTTGGGTCCAGAATTGTCCCGGTTCTGAGGGAACAGGACCTCCGTAAGTCACCAGCCTCCATCGCCTTTCAGCCAATCCCTTTTTTCCTTCTCTCTCTTACTGCCTGGTTCTCTCTCTCTGCTGTCATTGGCTGTCTGGCTCATCAGTAGGATGCTGGGAATCACTGATCCCTTTTCTTATGTGTGTGCATCACACCATCATACAGAGAAGACTAACCCTGCATGCATGCCTATAGCAAGCTGTTTTTGTTCTCTCCCCCTCCATATTTTACTTGAGTTTTCTCATTACATGCTTGCTAAAACTCACAGTAGATACTGTAACTATTTGCTCAACTTACTGTAAGAAACAAAACTACGGGAAGGCAGATTTCTTTGGGTGTGGTTACATAACTGGCCATGATCTATCTAAATTCTGTCATGTGTTCAACCTAACTATCACTGTTCCTTGTCTCACCCCCTCCTCTCCCCACAGTGACCGTTCCCTGGAGGTCTACCTCCGGCCCACCTTCACTGATGACCGATCTGCGCCCATCTTCTACTAGCGGCCTGCAGCCCCCTTTTGTCCACCTTTTTAAAGGGGAGAGAGAAAATGGCCAATATTGGCATGTTTGAGTTGTATATTATCACAAGATGTCCCACACTGCTAAGAATTGAGTTTCTTTGCCGTGAAAATTTCCTTTGAGAATTTTCGGTTAACCCTTGGGATTGCAAACGCTTTCACAAATGTTGAATGTCTCAGCCTGAACATTCAATTGCAATTGTGAGAGTATATTTTATTAGTTATTTAGATCACACTAGTTGTGGATAAGGTGTAGCTAATAGGTTTTTACAAGTAATGCAGTGGAATTATTATTTATCTGCACTTCTACTATGGGATTTCTTTTATTCTTCAACACTATACACTGTAAATTTAATTTGAGGATTATTTGCATTAACGAGCTGTTTAGGTGAGGCTTGGGGGTGAATAAGATTGCCCACAGCAGTTGTCAGTGCATCACTTTAACATGCACCGACGTGTTGATTGGATACTGCCACAAATAGCTAGAACTGGTCAGTTGGGGAAAGTAAGATTCTGCTTTTGTTAAGTGATATAGTACTACAGATTTACTAGTTGTGATACAGTATACCCATATTTTCAATGTGGGGACTGTGCCTTCTATTTTTTTTTTTTTTTTAAACATATGCGTCATGCAGCATTGACCCAATCATTCTGTAAACTGGTTTGAGGGCATATGCATCACAGTTCAACTTGTATTTTTATATTCCTGAAAATATAGGTAGGATTGTTTCCCTTTTTGTTTTGTTTGCTTGTAATGTCAGGACTTTGTTTTTGCTTAGCAATCTTCAGTACAGTGCACTTCCACCAACATAATACAAGAATATTTTTACTATTTTTTCCTTTTCTTAAAATTTCAGTAATATCTAAGCTGCCAGATATGAAGCCAAGGAATGAAATACAGTGTATATATATATATATATATATATATATATATATATATATATATATATATATATATATATATATATATATATATATATATATATATATATATATATTGGGGCTTTTAATAATAATAAAAAAAAAAAAAAAATATATATATATATATATATATATATATATTAGCTTTGAGGGAGTGGTAGCTTATCAGATAAGGTACAGTATTAACATAGCTTTTCATCGTTCATTCTCAGTATTATACACTCATCTGGAAGAAAAGCTTAGAGAAGAGGCAATTATCTACAGTATGTTGTGTGGGGATAGAAGTGGAACCGTATGTGATGAAAAATAAATAGTGTGTGGTTGTGTGAATGAGCGACAATGCCTCTTAGATTGCAATAAATCAAGTTACATTGTGAAAAGTCTATTTTCCATGGATGAGAGTTAAATCATGAAAAGTCATTTTTCCACGGGTGAGTCCTTTACACTGAGTGATATGATCAGGCTTTTATTACACAGCTCATTGGCAGCAAGTTTCAAATGCATTTTTTACTTTTATATAGCTTTCATTCTGTCTATTTCTCACCTTTGTCTCTGTTTGTATTATATCTGTACTGTACAGAAAGTGCATATAAATTATCTTGTCCAAAATAAATCTAAATGGGCAGAAACTTCATACTTTTATGTGTTGTGTTATGTCATGTTTTCATGTGTTCTCGTTTTGTAAGAAATTGCACTTCCTCGACAACAATGCGGATTAATATATTACAGACACAAGAAGGGAAAAAAGTATTTGGATTTATTTGTTTGGGATAGTACAATAGCAATGAGTGAGAGGGGGCAATGGAAACAGCAATGATGTTACTACCGGTGCAAAGAGCAACCCACCTCACCTTCTCCAAAGGTGTCTGCCACTTTAGCCAATAGGCTTTGTAATTTCTCTTTGGCGAGTTTTAGAGACTGTCATCCTGGATTGCATCTTTTCAAATCGTACAAAAATACTAGAAGTTTTCTCTACTTGCAGAACTTAAAAGGCAAGGTGAGAGGAAACTGAATTGGCACTTTGAGCTACAGAAGGATAGAGAGGGGGAGGGGGCTGTCGATACAGCAGTAGTAATTCAAGTCAAGCTACCTGCTACGTTGGTAAAACATTCATACAATATGTGAGATATGTCATATTTTGTACGCCTCAGACCCAGGCATTTGGCGCAAGTGTAATTTAATACATTATGTATGACACTATGGACAATATGTAGAAAATATTCATTAAGATGACATTCAACATACATGACTGGCATATTGACAGAACACTGCTAAGTTGTGTTGAAACGCCTCTCTGTCCCTTTGGTGTCACTCTATTGCTGATGAAATGTTCTAAACAAAGCCAATGTGCCAAAAAAATAAAGTGAACCTGTAGCTGGCACTGTGGGTATAAATAAGGAACCTCACATGTTTAAGATATTTCATTCCAGGACAGGGAGATGAAAGGCAACAGAGCCATCACTTCTATAAATAAAGACCCAGTTTGGCTATACAAAGTGCTTTAGACAGATAAGGTAACTGTAGACATTATACTGTAGGTCATCATTAACCAGAGTGAGAGGTGGTGATAATTAGGGAGTGACAACACCTTGATTTCCTCTATTATGTTTCCATTAACATAGCACACCGAATCCACCATCAAAATGACTTGGATAAAGGGACAAATTAGGTTTCAGCAACTCCATCTTCAAACACCATCACCGCCACCCATGGCTGTTTAAAAGTTTGAAAAACACTAGCTTCTTATGCAACAATCATCAAGCATTGCTCTCTGGCTCCAACAGTGAGAGCTGTAACAGTCTTTAAAAGTGCCAAATCAATGGTAAGCAGATGGACCAAGGCAGCCAATGAGAGGAGAAGCTATGATAAGCCTATCATTTCATTTTTTTCTCCTCTTATTTTTATTTATTTTATTTTAAATTCACAAATTACATAAATTTGATCGAGCAAACAAGTTATCGTCGTATACTGTATGTTGAACTAATATACTGATGATTGCTATTTCTGCAAACCATATGATCTGATTTTGTATCTACTCTTTTCACTCAGGTTGCCTTACCAGCAGCTATCTCTTTCTTCACAAAAAAAATAAAATAAAAATAAAGGTGCAAATCATTAAGGGTCTTTTAACTACAATATGAGGCACTGTCTCATAAAGATGACCCAAATGTTGATAAAAATAAAACTCTGTAAAACATTTAGATATAATAATTCTGCTTTTCTGTGGTGAGAAGGACCAGGACTCATCTTCCTCCAGTCAGGACCGTGGGGCACTCAATCTTTAGACTCGTCTTCACTGTTCCCTGTTGGAAATAAATGATTGGAAATAAGTATGGTGACTTTCATTGTAAGAGAGAATAATCAAACAGCATAAAGTGATACTCAACCCAAAATCTCTATCTTAAAATGCTGCAAACCCTCAAATATTTACCAAAATATCTGTCAATACACTGACTATGTATTGTGTTATATGTATTAAACATAATTAGTTAATAGTTAGTAAATAGTTTGTTTACAAAAACCAATGTAGAAACTCGCACCCAAGCTACAAAAATGAAGGACACAACAACTTTTAGCAGTCACATTTCAAACATATAGAGGGCTTGTATTTTACAGTTAAAAGGTTGTTGGTGGAGTATCACTAAGATACTAAGATTTCAGACAAACTTTTGGAATTTACTCCAACTAAAATCACATTAAGTCATGCCATTACTGTCAGTGTTATTTTCAATTTGGTATCAATCATTTTTTATTATTAAAAGGAAGAAAAAATGTATGGGGGGGAGGGATATCCATCTGGAGAATAAGACAAATAAAGAATAAAAATGGACACTGAAGTTTACAAGCCATGGGCAGATGTGATATTTGCAGGTACATTAAATGTTGTTATAATGTGCTGCAGCTGAGCAGCTTATTAGCTAGCTATCCTCCAAACCAATGTTAATACCACACTTTTGTCCACCAAGCTAAGGTGCAGGACGTTTATAAGTTAAATAAGAAGACTTTAGCAGGAAAGCTAATGTGGGTTCTTGTCTGCGACCCTCGTGTTGTGTAGCCGGCTGCTGTCTGGCTGTCAGTGTATGATAGAACGTCTATGATAGAGCGGTTACATTACTGCTTTATGCAGTTATGGTTTGAAATACAGTGATTTGATCAGCCAATTGGAATGACAGTATTCTGACAGATTAATGCAAAGATAAAGGGAACCTTTTTTTTGTGTTGTTTCTGAGAGTTTCTGTAATTAACAGAGATGATATGTATGCTGTAGCAAAAAATAAACACAAAAAAACATGCAATTTAATTTCAATAGGATTTAAAAAAAATATTGGGTGATTATGAATTTAAGATTAGAGGTTTTCAACATTATACAACAGTCCAAACTGTGTATGAAAGACAGTTAATCCAGACCTGTTGCTGAGCCCACGTGGGGGTCGGAGACATGTGTGATAGAGAATCGTGAGACCATGAAACGGTTAAGTGCTGCAGCTACAGGTTTAGGAGCCTCAGGACTGTTGATGGTGGATGTGGGTGAGGACTGGGGCTCAGGTATGGTGTCAGGTGAGGACAGGCGGGGCTCGAACGAGAGGTCATCTTGCCATTTATAACCCCCACCTGAATGCACACAGACGAGGCATAATTGCAGTAATCATGTACACAATTTGGGATAAATCAAGCAGAGTTAGGGTTTTGCGCTGTGTAGCTTTTTGTGTTCTTAACAAACTCACCCTCTTCTGAGTTGTTGCCATCGGTTTCTTCAGAAAGACAGAATGATTCACAGGATTGAGCTTCAAGTTCAGGGTCAGATTGTAGCTGGTGGTCAGTGTTTTTTTCCTCTGAGGATTCCTGCCCACTGGACTCTGTGCCTGTGGAGAAGGCGTAGTCAGCCAGCTCCCCCGTGGGGCTCTCCTGGAATTTAAAAACAAAAATATTCCTCTCATAATTTAAAGCAATAAAGTAATTGTTAATAGACAATACACATTGCTCAACTTTGACCTATAAAAACTTCTCATACCTGGTCAAAAAGGAACACCGTAACATCATCAAAAAAGGACACAGCTTTTTTCTTCCTTTCCAACTCGTCACAGAAGGACTGGGTGAGCAGGGTGGGCATCTTCAGGAGGCTGCGGAGGTGTCTAGCCCTGCTGCAGTCGCTTACCACCACTGGCACTGTGGTGAAATCCTCCTCACTCTCCTCGCTGTCTTCATCTTGGATGTTATAGGTCCTCAACTCTTCATCAGACTCGCTGTCATCGGAGTCATCTTCATCCTCCGCCTCCTCCAGCGGAGCTCTCACGTTTTCTCCGCACAGCTCCAACAATGACGAGGAAGAGGACAGGTCGACGGGGCCGTTGGATTCTTCACATAAGCTGTCCTGTGAGTCACAGTCCCCTGCGTCTATGTCCTCAAAATCTTCCTCGTTTAGCCTCACACCCTCCTTTCTGTCCTCCTCCTCTTCCTTGATGTGAATGAATTCAGGCAGCTCCTCCTCTGTGGATTCTGTGGCTCCGTCACCATTTTCATTTTCTTTGGGGGCCTCATCTCTGTATTCGGTTATGGTGGAGTCTGAATGCAAAGACTGGACAGGGGAACAATCTTCTGCTCTTCTGTTCCCCTCCTCGTGGTTTCCTGGGGCCTCCTGGACAGTGGAAGGGGCTTCGGACCCAATGGAGGAGCAAAGCTCTGAGGAAGGTTCCTCTCCTGAGTGCTCCGACTCCAACCCGAGATCATCATCTGCAGGGGCAGACTCTTTAGTCAGGCAGCCGCCCATCTGCGGAGGAAATGGTGACAGCATGGACAACCCAGGGGTATGGAGGGGATGGTGTGAACTAGGGTCAGCCTCTGAGAGATTCACCAACGCACAACTTTTGATGTGTCTCAGATTTGTTAGATGTTCCTTGTTGAATTGCCTTTTGACAAGATCATCAACTCTGATAGAGCTCAATTTCTCAGTATGGTAGTCACGGTTACTTAAACCTGCAAAGAACTTACTGCCTTCCTCTTGAGGGCTCCTCTCATTTTCAGCATCATAGTCAGAAAAATAGGCTGAGTCCCTGTATGGGTTCTTATCAGTCAGGCTCTTTAGTTCTGAGGTGCTTGTGGACATGCAGACCCCTTGGCCCAAACCCACATGCAGAACTAGTTCAGGTTCTCCTCCCAGCCTAGGGCTCCTCTCACCACCCCGGGGATCTCCAAGCTCTTTGAAGAGAAACTCTGGAGATTCATTGTTCTCTGTGTCGTAGCCACTGTCCAGGGATTTGGGTAGGACAGGGGTATTGAAGGGATCGGGGCTGAAGGCTTGATCACAGGGGCTTGCCATCGATGATGACAGGTTAAGGGTGTCTACAGAGTCAGGAGTTCCCCCTGGATGCTTCAATGGGCTTAGCTCTTCCTCCTCTAGCTCAGCATAGTCCAGGTTGAAGTCGGCAAAGATCCCCGACGTGATATCGGTGATGTCATCGTCATCATCCTCACTGTAGTCACCAAGTTCAGCCAGGCTAATGCTGGAGTCTCTTACCCCCAATCTACTGTCCAACGCTCTGCTACTTTCTGATGTCTCTGGATAGTTTAGCCTTTTGTCTCCCAGGCCAACAGAGATTCCTGTTGAAATCCCCTCCCACATATTACCTCTCTGCTTGGCTGACAAGGCTCCTGTTTGACCAGTCTGAGTCTCCATGAAAGAGGATGGAGACTTTATATAGCTTGCCTCAGGAATCATCTTAGGCTCAGAGTACAGTCTCTCTCCATTAAGCAACAGCTGCTTTTCACATTTTCCCTCCACTTTTCCACTCTCCGTACCTCTGGCATTAATACTTGAGCTGGTTGGAGAATCAATGCTTCTTAGATTGTCTGCAGTTAAGTTCATTTCTGCCTGAGTGGCAGCTCCCTCTCTTTCTTTGTGACATAAGTGAATGTATGAACCTAATTCAGTGGGCTTGCTAGCAGCGTTACAACCAGAGTCTCCTCTTTCTGCCTCCCTAGTGCCACAAGACCTGGAGCTGTGGAAGGTTCTGGTGCTGGCCTTGGTTAAAGACCATAATTCTGTTGTGTTAGAGTGAGCAGTATATTGAAGGTCCAGATAGCCGTCATGCCCACTGCCTGTCTGCCTGCTGTCAAAGCTCAGGCTATTATTGTTTGCTGAATGGTTTGAGGTCCAGTTAGTGGCCTCTCCCTCAGAGAAAAGGTCATCTTCAATATTGTCACCTCTCTGCTGGCCCACCAGCAGGCCGTCCTCAGTCCCTACATCAATACTAATGTGGTTAACGATGGGTAGTGTCTTTCTGAGGGGACCCATCATACTATGGCTTTCATTAACCGTGCTCCGACCTGTGCTTGCTTCAAGGTAGGGATCGCAGAACCCTAAGCTGGGGCTGCTGACTGCTTGTGACAAACTGCGTGGATTTTCTAAACGCCCCACTGGATGGTAAATGTTTGATTTGGACTCTGGCGATGTATTTAGTTCAGACAGACAGGATTGGCGTGCCTTGTATGCTGATGACTGTTCAGAGTAGACCATGTCATCCTGACTGGAAAAGAAGCAGTTATGCGAGTGGCCAAGCTTGACAGGGCTGGTGCTGGATGACTGTCTCAGCAGTGGCTCCATGGTTAGTTGGACAGTGGGGCTTGAATCAGAGTCATAGGCAGCAGATGTGTTGTTGTCAGTTGACCAGTAAGCACTGGGTTGTGCCATGGATGCACCAGTCCGACTCTCAGTGGACAACCTGCTGCTGCTGGCCTCCAGTCCTGGGCTGTAGTCCACCATGCTGTCATCCAGGTTAATGTTACACTCTACTGGTTCCTCTATGCGAATGTAGTACTCGCTGCTGACCGAGGGGCTATGGGCACTCAACACTGGGACCACTCCCGGGTGTTCAGGTTCATAGTAGGATGGGGATATGCCTGAGGTCAGGCTGTCAGTCTTGCAGCCCCCTGAGGTGCTTCCTTTACTTGAATAGTATATATCCTGGTAATATGGGTTCCCCTGGCCCAGTGTCCCACTGGTGGAGGAGGAGCAGTAGGGCTGCTCAGTTCGGGGCTGCTCCCACTTGTACTCAAAGTTGAGACCATGGCTGGTCTCCATGACAGTCAGTAGGTCATCCCCTGTGTCAGAGTGGAAGCTGTCAGAGAAGTGATCCAGGAGGGGGAAGGAGGACGAGGCAGAGGAGGCCGGCTCCACTGCCTGAGTTTGGTCTGGACTGGGGACACCAGCTGAGGTGGGTGTAGGGGTCAGGACTAGGGCTGCAGACGTAGCTGTGTGGGAGGTGCTGCAGAGCAGGTTGGGTCTCAAGGCATTCCAACGTTGTTCAAAGTCTTCCTCTGCCTCACTGGAGCCTTTGGCACACAAGTATGTGACCAGAAGGTGGACTTCCTCACTGCTGGGTCTCAGCTCTGGCTGCAGCCAGCAGAACTGCATCACCTCGTACCTGGACAGAAAGAGAAGACGAGGTCGGAGGCAAAAGAGATTAGAAGTTAAAATTGTGTTACTCTCCTTAGTTAGCTCAGCATAATTTATTGGTTTGGATAAGGAGAGAAATAGGCAAAAGGTAAATAATTGTTTCTAGACCAACAACAAAGGAATAAAAGAAAACCTTTGAAGTGAGCACTTTGTAGCAACACATAGCACTTGTTCAAGACATAAAGATTGTATGAAGGAGGTGCAGGTGCTGGCATAGTTAACTATGTTTACATTCCTCCTTTTGTGTGTGTGTGTGTGTGTGTGTGTGTGTGTGGGGTGTGTGTGTGTGTGTGTGTGTGTGTGTGTGTGTGTGTGTGTGTGTGTGTGTGTGTGTGTGTGTGTGTGTGTGTGTGTGTGTGTGTGTGTGTGAAGTGCATTTAATTTAGTGAAGAACAATTTTGAAAAATAAATAAATAAAAATATTTGGCTGGCGTCCCAGCTAAAGATGAATGAGGTCATTCAATTCTGGTTAATGCCAAGGGGGACATAAAGAATAGGGAAAAGCATTGATCATCTGCCCTTGCTAGCAAAGAGAAATATTGCTACGGTGGACTGTTCCACCACTATAAGCAGAAGCCGATTTTAAAAACAAGACACACTGACTTGTTAGAAATGAATTGGTCAGCAAGACCTGGAGGCTTATTAATGTCTAAAATGTATGTGGTTTCAAGATGTATAACATTTTGAGTGTCTGCCTGTGCATGTGTATGTACAGTATGTCTTCCTGAAAGTATGGGCATGCAACTATGTCTCACCAGCGCTCAGCCAGGGGGAATTGGAGCAGGGGTTTGGGTAGTTTGAGCTGCTGTTCCTTCACAGCATATGTCAGCACCTGTCTGTCAGAGTAATGTCTGTACGGCTGGTTCCCCAGCTCAAACAGCTCCCACACAGTCACTCCTAGTGACCTGGAACGGGCAAAGAAATCGTTAAGTGTGTTCACCATTCATATCCCACATTTGGCCATGTTCCAAACAAGCTGTTCATTGCATACTGTAACCTTCTTTATGTTAAGTTATAAGTATAGTGTGTTTTACACATATTTCCCAAAAAGTTTTCACAATAAAAGATCACAGGAAAACGTTAAAAGCTAAGAATCCAATGTAACATTCTAGCAATATAATCTGCATTAAAACAAAGTTTCAAGCATTCCGTTTCCTATTTCTATACACACAAAGAAAAAAGTTCTGTGTTAAGCAAATTCTATATTTTGATAGGGGATGAAGGGGATGTTGGTATGGTAGTGCTATCTCAATAAACTTGCAATAATATTTCTTGTTTGTCACTCTTTAAATATCTCACCATATGTTGCTGGATTTAGTTTGGTCAACGACCAGCAGGTTTCCGTGGACCTCATCTATGAGCTCAGGTGCAATCCAGCGCAGGGGCACCCAAATCTGATCTTGTGTTACATAATAGTCATCCTATAGAACAACAACAAAAAAAACATGTTTGAGTACTGATAAGGTCAAATCCAGTCAATAGAAATGACATCATCAAAATACATTCTGACCTTGTATCGGCTGTGAGATAGGCCATAGTCTCCGATCCTAACTGACATTTCGGAAGTTAGCAGGCAGTTTCGCAAGGCCAGGTCACTGTCAAAACAAAGGAAACTGTCATCTAATACAGTACAACTGAGCTGCATAAAAATACCTATGTTTATTTCCATATTTATGTATCTTCTTTAAAGGCTGTGCACACATTTTCAATCTATATCTGTTTTTAGGTTTTGTTTCATCTTGGACCTTCACACTGGTTTGAAGTGGGCGAGGCTCAGTTGGAATAAAGATGAAGTCACGTACTGCCATGCACCAATTGGGATTTAGCAACATTTGAATCAAAATGTAATGACGTTTGTGGGATTGTTTGGTTATTTTTCCAGGCCACTGTCAGTCAAACTTGATCAAACCACAACCACACATTCCTGAGTTTCTGAGTGTTAAAATCTTAAGGATGTTTTTATCTTGCTTTGATTGTTGCTTATTTATTCATAAACAAAATACTTTGCATTAAAAACAAGGTTTGCAGGGGCTTTAAATTATTGCTGGAATGTTATGTTTTTTTTTTTTTTTTTTAACCATTGACCCAAGTCAGTATATTATGGGAAGTTTTGTTTTCGTTATACATGTGTATCAGTGTTTGTTAACACATATTGTATGTTATGTATTATCAATGAATATGTCTCACTGCATTTTGATTATCCTATGTAGCCACATTAATTAAATCATATCATGAAATGTGTACATTTACAGTATCATGTACGGTTTATTCTCACCTGACCATGTAAAGACACAGACTTAACTAAGTCACTTTGTCTAATCTTACCTCATCCACAAACAGTGAGCTCTTTCGCCCGGCAGCCCCTGATTGGTTGCTATGGCAACCACATGGCTGAAAGAGAGCGATAGGGGCTCGCCCCCGGCAACAAAATCACTGATGCTGGAGTTTGTGACAAATACTCAGGCAGCACCAGGATGTTGTTGCAGGGAGAGACCAGCAGGGGGCACTCAGAGCATACTGGTTCCTTTCTAGAGCATTAACATTGAGGTTGATGAAGTTAAATAGAGCTGGACTGACTGACACACTGCACCTGTGTATAAAGTTGTATTTGTGGAGTTGCAGAAGCCCAGAGGCAATGTCACATGCCATTCGCTGGAGGATCAAAGGGTCAGGAGTCTCTGAGTCAGCCACTCGACAACTGCACAGATAGCTCTTCAGATCACCCTGAGAGGAGACAGGAAATGAGGTTGTAACCTGCTGCTCTGACCGTTAATGAATAAACCAAACAACAATGAACCAAGAAAGAAAATAATGAGGTATGTGGGAGGAACTGAATAAATAGAATTTGATTATGAAAGCATGTCCCACCAGAGGGCAAAACTCCATGACCAGCAGATAAGGAGTGACCTCTGAGCACTGGGCCAGGCACTGCAGGAGGGCAGGGTGCTGCAGGGTTCTGGCAGAGGAAACAGGATGTCAATAGATATGCATGCACAAACACCGTACACATAATTAGGGCTGCAACTAACATGATTATTTTCACTGTCGATTATTTTCTTGATTATTTTCTCGATTAATCGATTAGTTGTTTGGTCTATGAAATGGTGAAAAATGCTGAGTGCGTTTTTCAAAGCCCACGATGACATCCAAAAATGTCTTGTTTTGTCCACAACTCAAAGATGTTGAGTTTACTGTAGTAGAGGAGTGAAGTAACCAAACCAATTCATCGATTATCAAAATAATTCATTTTAAAGTTGACAACTAATCATAGTAGGATGGGGATATGCCTTGACAATTGATTGCAGCTCTACATACTATAATAAATGTGTGATCATTCCTTTACATTGTTTTATTGTTATGTGGTGTTATTGATGGGCTGCAGGGCTGTGCTGTGTGATCTCTGATGTTTCTGTGAACTGACCGGTATGGCTGCACCTCCTCCAGGAACTGCATCTGATCCTGGACACTGGCACTGGACTTTAGCTCCTTAACCACCACCTGGGTGGTGCTGAGGCCCGCATTGACCTCGCCCAGCAGAACCTGAAAAATGCACATAGGAGGAAGACTTTTATACCAAACTCTAGGAATGTAGACTGGAATCTACGACAAACAGCATCAACATGCAATTAAAAAAGTGAGAAAAATTAAAGTAGAATGAGAATGGTCCATAAGCAAATCTAAGAAGTAGTTACAGCAGCATGTACTGTACAGTAAACTGTGAGGAATTTACTGTGACTGTGAATTTCAACTCCTCTCTTCAACACAAGTGCCAAAGATTAGCCTCATTAGAATGAGATCATCGTCACATTACCCGCGCATTCCTCACAGAGTAGAAAGCACATTGCAGTACAGTTCATACAGTAAGAAAGGAGGCAGTTGAAACAGTTAAAGCAATATAATGAGTACAAAGGTGGTTTCTTTGGACACAAAAGCCACTGTGTGATTGTGTGTATGTTTTAGGAACAACAAAAGCATGTTTCACCTTGCCAAACCAACCATGTCCAATCTCCTTTAGATAGAGTAGACTATGGCGGCCAAGGTCTGATGATTTCAGCAGCTGGACTGGAAAGGAACAGTAAAAAAAGACATAAGATTATGTTTGGACGGGAAAAAAATAGAGACTGTTGGGGAAAAAAAGTGATCAAGAGAAAATAAACGACAGAAAAAGAAAGGTTTTCAAAGAGCCAAAAAGTCAATAAAAGAAAAATAGAAAGATGGGAACACAAATGGATTCCTACAGCACAGAGAAACATCACAGACATAATTAGGAAGAGAAAGAATAGAAACTCCTCTCAGACAAACAATAAATGTACATTTTCCTAAAAAAAATCATCAGTGGCATCAACTAAAGAGGAGAGATTGCCTGAAGGCAAATAAACACAACTTCCCAACTATAATGAAATAAGTATCTACAAGAACAATGAAAGTTTGTTTCAGTAAGTCATGCACAAATTCAAATACCTCCATGGATCCTCATATTTCAAAAATGGAGATGATGGTGAAAAGATGATGGTGGAGCAGTGGAGCGGCCAGCCACTCTGAGCACCGTGACAGTGACTGAGTCCCATGGAGGGATGAAGTACTGGTTCAGAGTGTGAGAACCGAGAGTCCGTGGCCCCAGCCCCAACCCCAGGCGTCTTAGCCTCATTGTGTGTCTTTGAGAAATAGCCCACGTTCGCAGTGTGTTTGTGAGAGAGCCTCGGCAAGGATTTAACCCTCTGAGCCCTCGCACAGCTGAACAAGCTCCCCACGCTGCCTCTCCCAGTCTGCACCGAGCTCATCCTCCAACTGGGACACACAAAAACACACATACTGTGCTCGTCCAGAGCTTTCCAGCTGTTGAGCAAACACCGAAATCCTTGATTCCTATACAGACTACATTTAAATCTACAGTAAGCTGAGAGAGATAGAAACGCATCACAGCTTCGACTCATTGGAACAATCTGCCGACGGTTTCACGCAGGAGGATTTCTGTCCTGGGCGCAGAGATTGTCTGGTCATGCATCACGCCTGATGTGACCATCACCCATGTTGATAGTGTGCCATCTGACACGCCAGCTCTGTGTGCAGCTTCAAGACACCCAGTTGTGACATAAGGGCCACATAATGCCCCCCTGTCACCCAAGACAGCAGCATTCCTCATCCAAACAGGACACAAACACTGCTCTGTCAGATGCAGAAAAGACCTCTGTCAAACACACTCACCAGCCCTATCTCAAGCCTCCCCTCCCCGCTCTTAGGTCCTGGTGCATGCCACCACCCTTCCCGTGTCTCTCCTCATTCTGTCACAGACCTTTCACTGTATTCTGCCTATAATGCCAGTCCTCCACTGGTGCGTTCCATGGAAGTTTCAGCCCGGCCTTATGCTCATCCACTGCCCAGCCGGCCTAAATCAGGGCCATTGTTTGGCTCGCTCACTCACACACTCATGCTGCGTCTCCTGGTACCCAGTGGAACACACACACACACACACACACACACACACACACACACACACACACACACACACACACACACACACACACACACACACACACACACACACACACACACACACACAAACACTCATGTGCAGACACACACAAGGCCCATTCTCCACTAAAACACTGGGCAGAGGTTGTCACGATAACAACAGTCCTACACTTCTCCACCCCCGACCCCCCGAGCCTCCACCACCCCTCCCTGACAGAGAGAAATTAAAAAGAAGTGGTATTATTCTGAAAGTGGAATGTGTGAGTGTGAGTGTTCATTCCCGTCCTACTCATGGCATTCCCAGAGAAGATGGTGGGGTCCAGTGTGACTGTGGGATCGGTGGGCCCATGGAATGATACACACACAATTGCTTCACACACTCACTCTGATGCATCGAGCCTCTGTAGTGGGTTTGAAGGCTTTGAACGACCTCTTGAATAAAAGATTAGACCAACAAGTGAAAAGCAGGACTGTCATATCAATGGCAAACGTTGTACTGTATGTTCATACAGATGTATATAAGTGATATAGAACAAGCCATTCATGGTTAAACAAAAAAACTATGTAACTAGTGTTTTTGTTCAGCATGCAATTACTAGGCTCATTTTCATTGTGTGTATGTCAGTGTGGGGGTGAAGGATTTATGACATGGGCATGATGTTAATATTTATGGAGGAGCCTGCTCAGTCTTTGACCTGCAGCTTATTGATGTTATACTTTTGAAATATTATATAATTTCTGCCATTTCCTACCCTCTCAACTTATACGATCTGTCAGATATTAGCAAAGCACTGAAGAGGCTGCAGAAATGATACATTCCCAATACTTCCAATATGTGCAGGTGAAAAAGTTTATATACTGTAATAATAATAATAATAATAATAATAATAACATATTTTACTTTACATAAGAAAGAAGGAATGAGTATGAGACCATTCTCTCTGACTCAGTGAAAGGAGACATTCTCTCTTTTTTCACGATTTTGTTTCCTTTCGCCATCTATCCATTCCTCGCCCTGCAACACCTGGTCCAATCATACAACAGTAGCTATGGAGGACAGAGGGGATGCTAGTAATTGGCTGCGAGCCTGAGGATGCCTTGTCCAATCATTGCTGGAGCTCACATCCTGGGAAGCTGAGCCCCAACTCGCCTCCCTTCTGGCTGAGCACAGTGCAGTGCAGACAGCCAGTGAGTCATGCAGGGAGAGACACCCAGGATCTGGCTTACACTGAGATTCACACACACTCCACATACATGCACATACACAACAGGCTGGGCTTGAGGCAGAATGACCTGAAGGAAAACAAACAGGCTGTGACGAAGCTGAGGAGGATCATGGATATAGACATTTAAGACCCCAACATACAGTTATATGGATGTGTGCTGAAGTATAGATGTCGGATTATGTAAGATCAAGATTCAAGTAAAATAGGAACAATGTAATGTAGCATGCATTTACGAACACACACAGAACCCTAGAAATAATGGCCACTAGGGTTAGGTCACATTCCTTTCTCTCCAGTGCGCTCCAGTTTTCACATACAGTATGCAACACCTGCAGTTGCTAAATTTTTAAATGCATTACACAAAGGACAGATGTCTTTCCCATGTTGAAAGACAACGCAAGAAAGAAGAGACATATAATACATGATAACAAATCAACGAGGCCATGTCTGTTCCAGCTAAGGTAATAAAAATGTACTTTGTTTTATCTCATCCAAATCAACAGAACCAGTAAGATGTTACATATTTCACTTGCGCTATGCTCCAGAGAAGTAACAACCTGTTTTAATAGTCTGTTAGTGGGGCAGAAATTCTCTATGTGCTGGGAATTAATAATGACTACGGATATATGTAATACAGATAAGAGAGAAGATGAGAGAAAATAAGAAATGAAAAACACCAGGAAGCAAAAACTAAATGCAAAAACAGGTCATTAAAAGTCCAAGCAGATATAACTAGGTGTTATGTGTTGATGGTGTTGCATAGTTTCTTACTGGATCTGCCAGGCTGTTTGGAGACAGGCAGGGAGACCTCAGTGAGGGGAAGGATGTAGACCTCGGGGCCATTCTGGGAGGAAGGTGAGGCCAGGGTGGAGAGATCTGCCTGGTACTCCTCTTCCTCAGTGTTTTCAAACTCCTGGTGCAAAGAAACATTCTGGAATTAGTCATCCACTCGCAGCCATTCTATCTGTGTGATAGTGGGAGACAATGGTTCAACTGTGAGGGCATTCAGATGCACTGAGGCACACCCACCGAGCTATATACATAAGTCATGTACGCTGTGGGGTGTTTTGTGTGGGTCACGACAAAGACGCTGTAGGAGGAAGCACACTAATGTGTGTCTTCAAACTATACACAAAGCCTGTCTTTCTTTGTTCAGTCTTTTCTTTCTTCCTCATATAGACTCACATATACAAACCCCAAAGTTATTTTCGTGAAAAAACTGCACTGTATATACCATTACTGTATGTAAAAAAAAACAAAAGATGACTTCACATACATGCGTAGTTACAGTTTCTGTTTGTTTGTACAGAATAAAAAGTACATTTGGCATTTATTATAACCCATGAGGACTTATTTTTCTCCAATGATGTTTTAGTACATCATGTCAAAAATATCTGATAGGAAACACAGATGTCCTGATTATTTGAAGCTTCATGATTTAAACTGTGCTGTTCATCTGCCATACATTGCACTAGTGCATTGTAAGTTACATCCTCTACTGTGCACTATGAAAAAAATAACCAGAAATAACTCTGGTCCTTTAACCCCCCCACACACACACACACACTAAGTTGGATGAGGAGAGGGAGTGTAAAACAGTGACCCTCTCTTTCCATCCCTGTACACCATACATCATCCTCTGCTAGGCCTGTTTTATCCCTACTTCTCTTCTTTCTGCCCCCCCCCATACGTTGTTGCTCCCCAGTCTACTGCATTGTCCTTGCTGTCTAATTCTTGTAGTGTGCCCCTATAGAAACCCCCAACAGTATGTAATAAAAGTGCTGACATACAGCATAGTAGGAAGGAGACAGATTTCAAACTTTGCACATACGAGAGAAAAACGTTGCATTGCATCCCTTACATTGTCTCTCCTTTTCCATTTCACATGTAGCTTCGAAATCGGGTCTGTCTTCACCCAAGTAGCTATGATTTAGTGTTTTTAACACACAGACAAGGATCAACCTTCTGGCTATAAATGCTAAAACAAAACAGTAGAGTATTGGACAACTCCATGAGCTCTATAAGACCATCATGTTCAATTATAATTTCTTTTTTTTATACATATTTATATTGTTTTTGCCCCTTGTCTGTTTGGAAATAGTGCAACTCTACCTATTTGCATTACTTCATTACGCAACATGAATGAGTGATTGAGGCAAGCTTATGACCTGAATAGAAACTGAAGTAACTAAGCTCACAGCAGCACTGCCACCATTGACTGGCATGCTACACTTATAATGATTTCCTTATCTGTATGATTTTCTAGGTTACAGCAGACATCAGATTTGAATCACAGCCTCCCCTCTTTCCATCAAATACATAATTTCAGTCAAAGCCTCTTGATGATGTCCTGTCTGTGTCCTACCACACAAAGCAACATCACTCAATGATCTTCAAGTCAATGCTGTTAGCGGTTTCTGAGACTGTGTGGCTATGTTGGGAAACCGGGCTGGCAATAGTGCTCTGTTCACAAGAACTGAGCCATCCACCCATCCATCCATCCATAACAAGCCTATCTCCCACTTGCAGAAACCACAAGAAGTAAAGAGAAATAAGGGAGGAAATGAGAAAAAAGGAGAGCAGGAGAGTGGGTTGCAGGATGGACTATTATGAAATATTTTAATGGATCATCGTGTGTGTGTTTTTGTGTATTTACAGGTGTCCAAAACACCAGTGACTGTGTATATAGGAGTGTGTATATGTCTGTTTCTCATTCAAGAGAACCATCTGCCATTCTCCTCAGAGCGAAGTGTGAACGCGAGCACCTGGCTGTGAGTCAGCGTTGCATAGCTCCCCAGAGAGCCTTCAGTTTAGAAAGCACTTAATACCCAGCCTCACACTATGCGCTCCAGTAAGAGTAGAGCAATGGAGAGGAATAATGAAGCTATGTGGATGGCGCAGTGGTGCAATTTTGCAGTCCCACATGACTGCACACCTTACACGTGAGATGTTGAGTGACAAGTCGGTGCCAAAAAGAGTGGGAAGAGTTTGACCATTCTGTGATGTTTGCTGCCAAACTAAGAGAGCAATACAAAGATCTGATAGTTTCTCTTGTCTGGAATTGCAATGAACTATAATCAAGACAACAAGCATTATATTTTATTCACTAAAGAGACAATTCGTTTTGTACTGTTTTATCATAACCCAAATAAATTAGAATATTTTAATTTTAAATTGCCTGAGAACTGAAAGTTGTGCTCCTCTGACAGAAGATTCATTGTTAGAAACCACAGTTACAATGCACTTTCTTGTTATTGTAATCCTTTCATTTGTTTTTTTCTCAAATGTCCATCACATTTACTATTATGTTAACAATGACCCACAGCTTTGAATGAGTCACATAAACTCAGTAAAGCTGTATATAAACACACAGAGAATATCTGAGTTCAAATTAATGCTGTTATTCTCCACTTATTCTCATGTACAACTTATGCAACAAACTTAACATCTATAAAAAGGAAACTCATTCCTGCTACCTTTGTCCAATGATTTTTGGAGTGGCTTGGCAAGGTGCAGTCTGAAAAATGATTTTGTAAAACTATCCTCCCATCTTTTACTGTATCTTTACAATAAAATACTTCCAGCTGTATTGTAGCTAAACGTTCACTGTGAACTATCTGATGACACGGTGCATAAGACAATATCCCTGCAAGAATCAATAGTGTCACATTAGTATATCTACCAGGCTCAAGGTGGGGTCGTGGTTGATCATGACAAAATGAGCCGCTAGAGCCATTCTTCTGCCATCAGTCTTTTCACAGTAAAAAGCAGGCCAATGGAAAGCAGACACAGACCAAGACTACTGCTGTTCCTGCAGGTTATTAAAAATACACGTTCACATAATGAGACAGACTGCTGTGGGCTGGGCGCACGCACACACACACACACACACACACACGAAAAGTCCAGAAGTTGTTAATGGAGCCTGCCTATGCTGTGCTCATTAGTGACACTGTTGTCCCTGCAGCATCTACCTACCACAGGCTGTTCCCACCGTTCAGCGTGCACACTGCAGCACAGACCTGACTCTTAACACACACAGTTACAAGCTGCTCTGCTCTCATACTCTCTCATGTACTCTCCTCCGCATCTTGCAGCTCTCTAATCGACACAAAAAGTCAAAATGGTTTTCATTCCCTCCATTCTGAGCTCCATAATTCATGCAAGGAATTACGGGGGGAATACTGTGGACTCAAATTGCAAAATAATTTGCATAAGTGATCTTAACAGAAGGCTGTTCAGTCAGAGCTGTAATTTACATATTCTCCAGCTGAAAGCGTTACAAACATTAAAATGAAAAATATGTTTTGGTGATAATGCCATAATAGGAGCAGCAAGTAATGAGGGACCTAGTAACGACAAGAAGCAGCCAGGACAGCGAGTCTTGGGTTCCTCCTCCCTCTCCCTCTCCATATGCCCCTTGCCTGTGACAGGCTCTGTTAGTTCTCATCACTTGCTCACTTCAACGCTGATGTTTGGTACAGCATGGCTGAGTCATGATGGCAGCTGAAGGCAATATAGAAACAACGTTTGCCAGCCTGGGAAGTAAGAGTACTTGGTTGCATTACTTGCATACAATGAGGCAATAGTCCTTCAGCATTTACAGTAAATGTAGGTTAGGGAGTTGTATCAATAAACAATCATGATCCTGACATATCCGAGAATCAGGTCTAATGTAAATTATTTTAAGAGTACCAAGTGCTTATCAGTGTTAATCAATTAATCGGCAGATTAATCCATAATGTAAATAACCGTTGCAGCCTGACATTTTATTATTACTTTTTGAATGTGAAATTGAATGTGTATGTAAACGTTTTAAAGAAATTATTTATTCTTCAAAGAAGAAACAATCAACAGATCACTCAACAGCAAAAGAATAATCTTTAACTGCAGCCCAACTTTATTCCAACTTCAATTCAGCCTTTACTTAGGGGCAAACTAAAAATAGGTTGAATGGCAGTTTATTAACATATATGTAAGGAGATTTTTTTTTCATGTCTGTGTGTTAGTACTAGTAACGCACATTTGATACCTTAAAAGTATTAGTTCCTTTTCTGTTATTTTCACTCACTGACCAGGATTCCCATCCACTGTGCACACACAGTTTGTGCTCTCCTCACCCGTTCCAGCAGGAGGAGGCAGTGAGCTCACCTTGAAGCCGATGTCGCCCTTCTTGCAGCAGAGGCAGGCCAGCATGAGGAAGACGAAAGTGAAGAGGCCAGAGAAGGAGACAGCTACAACCGCCAGGGATGAAGGCCACGACAGCTCGCTCAGCGGAGCCCCGTCTGCAACATGGGAGGATAATGCCAGTGTTAAAAGGGTGGGCAGCACAGGGATCAGATGGCAAACTGCAGTCATACAGGAAATTAAAAAAATAAATAGACATAGAGGTGACGCACACAGATAACTTGTGACCTTTTAGCTTGAAGAAAGATTCATGTGACTTATAATTATCATTATCTTGTTCTTCCCATTTATAGCCAGAATCTGAATTGGAATCAGGTTCCTGTGTCTTAATTACAGTAGTTTCAATGCACTCAAAATCATCAAGGCTAAAAGGTTCACACTACTACAAACATGACTCCCTCTGGATAATAATTTAATAAAGCAGCAGAGTAGGTGTTAGTGGCTCATTCTGTCTCCATGTAAACAACTGATGAATGAAAATGCTTTTGGTTAATCTATAATCTTCTTTTCATTTTCTGAAATGGCCCTGCAATGCCTGGCATGCATCAGCCTCAAAGAAACCATTCAAAATACAACCCATCATTTATTTAATTGGAGTAACTGCATTTCAGAACAATGCACACAATGCTATTAAATCCCAACACACAATGAGACGTAGTTATGTCTGAGTGCACAGCATTTTGAAAAAAGGTCTAATTCAACCGCAGTCTATCAAATAAATGTTTTGTGTGGGTTTGTGACCAATAAACAGATTATTCTCCTTTGTGCGAGTTATTCACCATCAGTCATTGTCTTATGCAGTAGTGCGAACTTGTGCAGCACACATGTGCCAGTTTTACTTTTAGCCTCTAGTAGCTGAGGAGATCCACATAATCTGATTTACAGTTTTAAACCTCCTGCCAGAACAGATGAAAGAGAAGAGAGGGAGAGGAAAAGACGAAAGAGATCAAAACCTTCACTGAACACATTCAGTCCCTTAACTATCCTATCCTCAACACGTTGATATTTTTAAATTTCATAATTAAGCTGATCTATTTTGTGGAAACACTCCATAACTACATGACGTTTCATTAAAAACATTCAAATTTTTCATTCAAAGTTTGAATGCAGAAAAACTGCATTCAAACAACAGATGGTTGAGGGACTAAACCTCAGTCAATTAAGTATTTTAAGTAATTTTTACTACATCAACTAACCACTGCCTGCATTAGCTGTCTACTGGGAGCGATGAGGAGAGCTCTACTGTAGCCTCCATCTCATAGGACATATATAAAATATCAGTCATATGCTTTCAAATGAGCTAATTGCATTGTAAGCATTGGTTTCTCATTTGCCTGTATGCATTATTTAGTGTCCCATTTTATATACAAATAGTCCTTTTACACTTTTTAACTAATCACTAATGTGCTACTTTAAAGAGTGGCTTACTGTCCTTTTCATTAAGGAGGGGTTGCCACATGGAGCTGCTCTTTGGAATATTTTAATTTAAGGGTTATTCCAGCAATTTACTATTAGGCTTCCACATAGTTGAGCAATTTATGAAAGACAGATTTAGGGCCTGTGTCCATATAGCGTGTCTTTGTGAGCGCCCGTGTCTTTTTTCAATTGTTCCCGATGAGGAGAGAATGTACAGCACACAGTGAACTTTTCAAAAAAGCATAGGTGTCATCACTGTCGTTCCTTTTCAGGAAAAACTATCACAACAACAAAGACAGAAAAACCCATGTGTGGGAGTGTCTCTATTAAAACGTTAGGGTTATTTTTTATAATGTTACATTTTGTGGTTAGTTCCTCAAATTAAGCTCACACACATCTTAAGAAATTATTTGGTGGTCAGAAATTCCAGGCTAAGAGCTTTACCTTTTTATAGACAGCAAATCCATGCATTATTTCGTATTTTCCCATGTTGCTTATATGAACCGTATGCATCTCTGTTCCTAGTTCTCACTCCTTCTCACAGTTTTTTCATAACATGTATTTTTGTGAGAAAAAAAAAGAAACCAAATATTTTGATTGTTAGCACTAAACTCACAAGTAAACTTAACAAGCCAACCACAGCAATCTGGCAGAACTCCCTCATCTGTCAGCACACCCATATGCCAACATGTCTACTGGGGCTGAGAATCACCCCAGGGTATGATATTATCACGATACTTATGTCAAAATATGATATAATTGTAATTTTAAACATATTGCTATATTCTGCAATATATTGCAATTTATTACCTTTTTTTCCAACTTCAAATTATGTCCCCAAAGGAAAACTGCTGAACTCACCAGAAAAAACTCAACTGCACCATCTAGTGGACTTAAAACACAATTGATTTTATTATTCTAAGATCAAAAAGTTAAATTCTCATGTGCAATTTCTATAATAAAAGATTGATACTTGGCGTCTGTGTATCAACACAGTATTTCCACGGAAAATATTGTAATACTATGCTGTATCGTTTTTTCCCCCCACCCCTAATGTCTACTTTTGAAATGCCCATGTCCCAGGCATGCAGTTACCCATGTGGATGCCATGTTTCCTTTCTATACAGTATGCGCTCCAAATCTATCTATCATAGCCTGTTAAAGAAGAGGACAGGCACATGTCCTCACTCCAGGATTCCCTTTATTTCTCTATCCTTGTGAGAACAACACAAGCACTGTTCCCAATGTGTCCACTAGGAGTTGTGGTGTGTGCGTACTTTTCCAACTCACTGACTGAGACTCAGCAGTCTGGACCCATTTGGCTGTGGGGAACACACTGACTTACCCAGACCTGACAGCTCCTGTGTCCCAAACAGCACTGCTCCAACCAAAGCTTGACCCTGAGGTCACGGCCACAAAGCTTACACTCACACTTGCACAGGCAGACACACACACACACACACACACACACACACACACGGGCAGACAATGAAAACAGACAGGCACAATGCATCCAGGTTCCTACTTGAAACCTGGTTTAAGAACTACAGCATGTGTGTGTGTGTGTGTGTGTGTGTGTGTGTGTGTGTGTGTGTGTGTGTGTGTGTGTGTATGTTTGGGCACCGACCCGCCAACACATTACCATGGTAACAACCTTGCTGGCCAATGCATATTAGTTGAATGCCGTTCACGGTGTGGTAAACCTCATGCCTTCTCTTTATCTCCCCACTTTTTTAAGAAACACATTTTTGCTGATGCCTCATATACAGGCACTTTCTCCCATCTATATCCTTGTGTTATGCTGTGCCAGCTTGTGTGCTTGTGTCTCCATGTGGAAGTGTCTGTGAAGTGGAAAAGAGGGGGAAAGCTAGCCCAAGCAGTGCCCTTTCTGGAACCAGTACATACCACAACACAAACCCTGAGTGGGTGGTGACAAGACACATTGTGTAGAGGCTGATAAGGGAAACAGGGATCAATATTCACATCTAACTCGGGGCACGCCGAAGGAAACAACATAAAACACACATACATGTTGTCATTTTTTTTTTAAGATTATTTTTTGGGGCTTTTCCTTCTTTAATTTGACAAAACAGCTAGGTGAGAAAGGGGGAAGATATGCAGGAAATTGTCACAGGTCGGATTTGAAGCCTGGACCTCTGCGTCGAGGCATAAACCTCTCAGTATATGTGCACCTGCTCTACCCACTGAGCCAACCAGGCCACCATTTTGTAATTTCTATTAAGTTGTCCGTCATGATGTGCAAGCTCTGGGGCTGATCAATTGCTCTGGTTTTTGTTTTTGTCTTTCTTTTAAAGTGTTATGTCATTGTTACACACAATTCTTCTATTTTCTTTCAGCAATGATACGTATCTTTAAAAATTACATCTCTTCCCTTATGGTTTAAAGCAACAATATGCAACTTTTTTACCTTGAAATAGGAAGTGGATAATTTTGTCTTCCTCCTTAGTTGGTCATGTCCCCCCTACACAACTCCATTCATCTTGATAAGCTGTCTACCTTGAACATCTATCTAGCCTGAGGCTGAGGTAACTGGCAACTGTCAAGCCTCTACAGGCAATGATGAAGCAGATGGTGAACAACACAGGCACTGAACACTGGACTAACCTTTTACTCTTTTACAGATAATGAAGGAATCATGGAAATTGGCAATCCACTCTAAATTTGTTTTGTAAGTCAAATGACTGTGATTCCTGTAAAGTAGTACCAGGGGGCCATTAGTCCTTTGACAGCAAGAGCTGGGTTTGCATTCATAAGATCCACATGTATACTGGATTCAGTGTACCTATCTAGCTCTTCTATTTAAGATTCTACTAGACATGCCATCAACTTTTGGAAGAAATTTGGGTAGTAATTACTAATACAAGCAGCTGAGAGATGTTTTTTCCTAGTTATTTTGACCTCAGGCCACTGCTACTTTGAATCGAGGGGTACAAGTACCTCGTGAGTACCTTACAAGTATTTACAAGTGCACGATTGTCTTAGAGTAGACTCAAGGGCAGACAGAGATGGGCAACTGTAACGTATTCTCTTATTGTAAATTAATGATTTTCTGTCTGAGCAAACATTCATCGCAATTATATGACCTCCCAGTAACGCCATCTCAGTAACACAGTGGGCAATACAGCACTGTAAAGAAAAGATCTTAAAAACACTACCGCGTTTGTCCAAAGCGGCCGCTAGAATCAACACAAACTGAAATTTACAAATAGCCACTTTAACTACAGACCTTTAGCAAGTGTTCATTCACCACAAGAAAGTTTAATATGGTCATCCAGAGAACAATCAGTGGCACTATTTTCATAAATGCGGCATTTGAAGAATTCCTCTCCCACCCTCTCTGAATAACTATGAGAGAGCGATGACCCGGGGTCATCCATAAATATTTGAGAAGCACACATTACTTCACCAGCTGCACGGCAAAATGAAAATAAAGCACTTAAAGCCAGGCTCATTCCCGCTTTATTAAAAAGCTGTCTTCAGGACTGGAGGAAGATGAGCCATGTCCTGACAAATGGGAGGGGAGAGCGATGGAGGCACCCAGCCACCTCCACAGTTCAGGCTGACAATGAGGAGGACGCAGTGGGATGAAGAGAGGAATGGGAGGAAAATGCATAGGTGTAAAAAGGATGAATGAATGAGGAGGCCATTGCTGTTGCTTTGTATTTCCCAAAAATGGGACTTATCAATAAAAGTCTTGCTTCATTAAACTGTGCCCTCCTGCACCGGATCAGTTTCACTCAACTTCTTCAGCTTGTATTAATTACTGTATTTCTGGCTTGTGCTGTCAAGTTATGGTCACACAATGTAAAACCAGGCTGAGTAGAGGGATGCACATTGCAAGTCGTCAGTGGCACAAAGGATTTAGCTGTGTCCTTCACGGTCACAGCAAGAGCTGATAATGCATGATTCTAAACATGCAACTGAATAATACCCATAAAATGCAAAAGCTGACCAGAAGATTACTGACAGAAGGTAATGAACAACGAGAGAGAAATATAGACATGTAGAGAGACAGAGACCCAAGCAGGAAGAACGCCAATTAAGGAACGCTTAATTCAATGGTGTGTTCATGCGTGTATGTACAAGATGAGAATGGTAGTGTGTTAAGCACAGCCACTGAGCTTTTCATGGTAGATCATAAATACAGCATGCAGCAGTGAGGTAGGGCTTTCTGTTGCTGTGTAGCTGTAGCAACTTAACATCAGGTCTACAGCTGCTGGGATATTTACCAACTGGTATACACGATAGAGCTCATTGTGCATTCAACAAATCTGTCCCAAATGGACACATGTAGGAGAGGTAGAGAGGAAACAGTGCAAGGAGCGCTGATAAAATATATAAAATATAAAATATAAAATAGGGATTTTCTTTAAGGCAAAGTGAGGCATATTGCAATGCCTCCTTCACTTGTATCAAGGCCAGGGCTGAGCAATGTGTTTGTATTCACACTCGAAGCCTAAGAACGTGAACCCACACAGCAAGCCTAGTCAAGGTGTTGCACTTGGCTGCATAGGATAACTTTGAAGTTTCCGTGGTAACTAAGAGCAGTGGGTTGTAGCTGCTCCTGATAGCAGCAACCGCAAGTCAATGAAGAGTATAATGTAGCATGCTTTAACACATACCTGCCGAACAGAAGTCTCTCCCTGGGAGAGGCTGCGTTCTCATCTCCCCTCTGTGGTCTGTCCCTTTTTTTTTTACTTCAGTCGTCTCTTTCTAGCTGGTATGGTTGCTATGCATACACACACCACTTCTTGTTTTTGACCAAGAGACCAAGTCATGACAGTGCTGCAGGGTGGGCAGTGTGCCAAACTACACACAACTGCGATCAAATTGTCTTGAAAAAAAAATGGGGGGGAGGGAGGAGGAAGGGAGTGGGGGAGGGGGGAGAGGGTGATATACAGTTTCAATTGCAGTTCGCATTCAATAGATTGGTTACAAATACAGTATGCAGCTATTGTGTTATGTAAAAGTCTCCATTTGATTTGTGGTCAGTGGCTGTGGGCTGAGCTTTGTGTCTGTTAGGAAGGCTACGGTGGCTTAGAATCATGTCCAGGTGGCACTAATGACCAAGCCGCATAGAGTATACAGCAAAGAGGACTGTGGGAAGTTTTAGTCTGTGGAGGCTAGTGTCACCGTATGCAACAGGAGGCTAGCTGCCGCCATTATTCAGCCACTTAAATGCCCTTCCACCTCTGCTCAATGCTTCCTAATGGGTAAACATAACACACACAAAGAGAGCAGAAAGACTCAAATCTCTCTGAGCATGTGCTTAAATTTAGGACAGTGCTGCAGGGGCAAACAAGCTCCTCCATCTACCCTGCCTGGGCTGCACCAAGTGGCTTCCAAAAACAACATACACTTACACACAAACACAATGGCGATGTAAGAAGAATGGTGGGGAAGTGCTTAGGATACAGCATATAGAATACTTACTGCAGAGTGGACAGGAGAGGAGTCTGACCTTAGGTTTAAATTAACAGGTCAGTCAGGAGGCAGCAGGAGCAGAGCCAAATAATTTACATAAAGTATATAAATCAACAAACACACACATGCAGAGAACTTTTAGAGCTACAATAATTAACTGGAAGTTGCTGGATGACAGGGGTGGCCTACAACAGAACAACAATAAAAACAATTGACTTACAGCTCAATAAGAATTCTAGATTCAGGTAATTGACAGAGAGCTGCCTTTCTGTATATAAGCCAAGCTAAATATTGATTCTCCGCTGCCTTTCTGCATGTGTTAATAGAATGTATGAGGACAATCGTTATGGATCAATTGTTGGCTCAAGTGGTTAGCTCATCTTTGGTGGCAAGTATTTGAGCACCTGTTTTAAAAGACTTGTTATATATGTATAAGTGTCTAGGGATGCAGAGTGGCTAGAGTTAGTCCTCCTCTTTTTTATGGGTTTGACAGGAAGAGCTAGTGCGGCTGCATTGAAGGTGAAGCGAGCTGTGCTCTGACACAGCCCGGCTTCCCAAGAGAGAAAGACGTCCGACAGCAACCCTCTGTTACAGGCTGCATGAAGAGGGTAGAGAGCATGAGTTAGGACAGAGGAAGGGAAAGAAAATGCTCTGGAAAAAGGAGCAGAAGGAGAGCCAAAGCAGAAGTTGTAAGGTTGAAAGAAAATGGGAGAGAAGGGCAGAGCAAGTAGCATCAAACTGTGATGAGGGAGGGCTGAACATAGAGAGGTGAACAGGAGGAAGCACTCTGCAAACACACACATACACAGGTGTGCACACATGTCACTCTCCAGTTGACAGCAAAAGTAACAGCATGACATGATTAATAGCATGGTACCGTATCCTCCACCCATGTACATCCCTCTGCTGTTTTCTAGTAATGCTCTATGTATAAGAGACTGCAGAGAGGGACGTGCTGCCCTGCAGAGAGCCATGATAACTGTCATTAACTGTGAGTGAGAGCCCAGGAGGATCTTCATGGATCAACATTACAGGCCTGTCATGTCCGTCCCACGACAGCCCGGGCAAGGGCATACTGCTGGAAAAGAAGGCTCGGAATATCAACTCTGTCTCTGATAGATGGACCTTTTGAGTTCATTTCACAAATCGTCTAACTACACAACCCGGGCATTGCATGTAAAGGTGTAGTATTTAACATCAATAATTCATTCATTTAATTATGGATATGACGGATCATTGCAGAGGAGACTGGCCTCTATTCTGCATTTTGCAGAATGGGCTGTTGGGTCAAATTTGGAAAGAAATCTGCTGAAATGGGTAATTATTATGGAGCACGAAAATAATCAGAGATACTGTTCCTTCTGAACAAATGGAACAAAAGCTGCTCAGAGTTTATCACAAGAGAAAACACATTTGAACGAATGGACTGAAAATATGTTTATCCTCTTTAGTCAACTAGAGGAGGAAACAACATAAATTCTGAAGAGGACAAGCACTAACAATCCCATGAGATAGGTGCTATCAATCTTTTTAAATACTGACATATTAATCATCACAATGAATTAAACAATGACAGAGAATGCTGCACGTAGCTGTGCGTAGCCTTTAACATACCAGCTCAACCACTTGCAAAAGACATATCTATAGCAGAGGTATTACTTTCATACATGAACAAGATGGAATAGGCAAGTAACACTGGGAAAGCGAAACCCTAATGAAGGACACATAGTCTCTGTCCACAGTACTACATAATTGAATATTGTTTTCTGTTAACTCAATGCTAATTTTGAACAGACAACTGACCAAAGTTGGTGGAAATCAAGCACAGCTCCTAAAAGAAGGCAAAAGGGACTGATGCAATCAGTTAAATCAGTGGTAGCTGGTATGATTATATTTAAATCAATACCATTAGGATATTTAGTTATCAAAATCACATGGTTAGTTTGTGATATCCCAATTGGCCAATTTGGTCATGAGTATGTCATTGAGAACTTCCTCACCATTTGGTTGCATGGATGGACAGATAATACATATTTTATTTAAGCTCTAACAATTCCTGATTTAACAAGTAGTTGACTCTACGTAAAATGTTCAGTTAATGTTTTGATATTGGCTTAGCAGCAATCTAGTAGTATAGTAGTATAGTATCATCTATGACTAAAGCATCTGCACACAGACCTGACAGAACACAGTTCTGCACACACTCCAGGAAGAAGTGATTGGACCCCGTGTGTGTTTAGGCCTCTGGCTGATAAACACAAATTAGATGCATGTGCACCATGCCAACCATATGCAGACATAGAAATATGTGCTTGGAATGACATTTCAGCCCAGAGTCTCATGATGCAGACAAAGGCAGTATGTATGTGTGTGTGTGTGTGTGTGTGTGTGTGTGTGTGTGTGTGTGTGTGTGTGTGTGTGTGTGTGTGTGTGTGTGTGTGTCAAGAAAAACAAACATACCTGAGTAAACCAAATTTGTGTGAGTTATGCTGGCTGCCGTGCACTCATTATTCCTCCCATATTCTTCTTGGTTTCTTGATGCTATGGTTAAGCATATACCCCACTCTGACACATGTGCAGTGAATTTACACAGTCACACTTTTTGCCCAAATGTCTTCCACCTGTCCAACCAATTTGAAGCGGTCCTTTTGAACACAAGAACAAGCATGCATCTGCTTTTCCCTCCTGTCATTTTATCGCCATCATAAAACAACCCTAAAATCAATCCACCACACCTAAACCTTACTTCGTTACTAGCAACCATCTCCACTTCTGTCCACCACTATGTGAAGGGCTTGCTAAATGTCTTTCAGGGTGCTCTAGCATTTACATTCAACAGCAAGAAATGATGACGAATTAAATACTGCATGAAGCCATGCACAAGCCTTTAATGAGTGTGACACCAAGAAAACCCACATCCCCCACATCATCACACAGAGAGCACATAGAGGAGACATAGATATTTTCTCTTGACATCTTAACTCCACTTCATTCTTATTCTAGTTCCCCCAGAGGCTGACTTATGTAACTAAAGTGCTTGGTTACACATGGAGAGATGAATAATCAAATAGTCAGCGGTGGCTGGCTTGCACTGACCGTGTCAGTGGGAGGAGCTCTGAGAGCAAGTCAAGACACAGCATTTTTAACATCTTTCCTCTACAGTGTCAGTACCACCTTGGTTATAACTTGCAGTGGTGTGTCCATACGTATGCAAGGGCATGTGTACATTTTTGCTGCATGTGGAATGTGCATTGTGCATCATGCTGTGTGTGTGTGTGTGTGTGTGTGTGTGTGTGTGTGTGTGTGTGTGTGTGTGTGTGTGTGTGTGTGTGTGTGACAGTGTGGGATGTTTTGCGTCTACACCAAGATACCATCCATGATGTGCACACTAGCTGCCACTGCCACCTCCAGGCACCAAAAGGAGACTGCTGACAGACAGTCTCCCACAGTTGCTGCATTGTCAGCTTGTTGGTGTATTGGTGCTGCCTTCCAGGTCAGTCGGTCTTCTGTTTGCCCTAACAGTAGTTAAGCGATTGCATATTAATTCTGTTCACAGGATGCAGCCAGGTTTTCAAATAGCTATCCTTCACACGCACACATATTTTCTCCCTCTCCTGATGGGAGAGCTCTCCGAGGTGCTGAAGCACTAGTAAGCCAGGTGCAAGCTGCAGGTAGTCATTGGTGCAGAATGCCACACACATACACCCAACTTTCACCCTAGCCACTCATAAACCAAGCCCCAGCATGTAAGAGCTGATGTGGTCAGGATATCAAAAATCGTGCTACGGTGTGTCCATCCATGCTGATGGCTTATATAATGCTATGCAATGTGACGACTGACATGGCCCCATAGTTGTTTTCCTCTGTCTGGGTGTGTGTTTGCGCATGAGTGGCTGTTTGTGTGAGTGTGAGCAGAGGTAGAGCACACTATGTTCTTACATAGCCCTGGCGTAGGGAGGAAGTTCAGTTGTGTAAGGCGGCTTGAGCTGTGCTACAGTTCAAACGCCGGATTTTGTGTTTGTAAATCTAGGTGTGTTTAATTAATCTATTCCACAGCCTCAAAGACAGCATATTCAGCAACTACAGCTGATTGAATGTTGTGTGTCCCTCCCCTTTAAGGGACTCTAGCGTTTCTCTGTCCTTAGCACTAGCAATGAAAATGATTGGTTCCTCCTCACACGCCTCCTCCATCGCCTAGGCAACATTGATTCTCAGCGCAATTACTAGGAAGAAACAGGACCATTGCTGCTCTAATGAGAAATGTAGATCATTAAGACAGGGGGTGACGATCCACATATCATCCTCTCCTCCAGCTACATACAAGCTACATGCACATGCCCATTCATGCCCCACCCTCTTCCGAAAACTAACCAATCCAAGTGCTGATTCCACCCTGTCACTGAGGCTATTCATTCACCTACTGTCAGTTGAAGAAAAATGAATGTTTCACCGCACATTCCTGAGGGGAAATGTTCAAAACCTGGGATCTCCTCCAGAAAGAAAATACCAAGACAATTAAATTAGAAGATGCCCCAGAAGAGCCACAGATAGCACACATCATACCCATAATTCAGCTGGGAACCATTTACCCTGCTTCAAATTAAAAGATTGCACTTCTCTGGTAGGTGTATATCATATTTCACTGCACAGAACCAGGGATAGCCAGCTCAGAACCAACTACACATTCCCGAGAAGTGCTTTTGTCATAGCTAAATACTAAACCACTGTGCTTCTGTGCAGTGTATTTTAAAGCTGAGCAGAATAATATCTGGAACCGGTCAGTCATTACCTATGAACACATCCTTCAAAGCTGTGATGTCATATTAATGTACTACCTATATCAGTCTTATATTAACAGTGTTCTGGAGATTTATATATGGTGCTTTACATGATTCAACTTCTACATATTTTATTCCGTGCTATAATGCCTGACAAAGTTATTGTAAGCACAGGAAATTCCAAAATGCACAGGGGTAGGTAGCATACCTCCTATAAATAACCTATTTGACTTTAAACGGAAGCCCCTTTAAGGGTCACATTCTGAGGGACAACAGAGAAGAGATGCAGAGAATGAGAACTGGGTCACAGGAAGGTAGATTAGAGTGGAATAATTGGACAAAGAGGGGCCACTGAGAGTGTGCGGTTTGGGGAGGACAGATAGAGCCTGAAACTTGAGAGCTAGTGGCCTCACCGTCATCTGTATGCTAAGCACACTGCGCCCAGTGCAGGGACTCTCTCACTCCTGTTTACAATTGTACACAGTTATTTATTCTGCTCTAATTGAAGCCCTTACACAGGACAGCCATGACTTCCAGCTCGGTGGTCCCGTAGCACTGCAGCAGCATCTGGGTTTTCCTTTCCATAAACACTGACACCCAAGGGATGATTAAACGCTGTATCCAAATGGGAACCAAGAACCGCATCCTCAAGCAGTACAGCCATACACTTCTGTTTGCAGGTCACCTCTGTAATGTTGTTGTCAGTTAGCACGCATACACCCTGATCATAGCACACATGCACACACTCAGCTGCAGGGCTGTATGTAGGACTATGCAGAATCTGTACAGGAACAACTTTTAACCCTCTTCTCACCAAGCTATAAAGGAATGATGGATATAAATTGTCCATACCTGAGCTAATCTTTTTATGTTTAGCATTACTGTCGTGATGATGTTATGGCAATTATGCTGCTGCTGGTGACTCAGAGAAATATAGCACCAAGACGCAGTGTATGGTCTTCCATCAAATACCAGATTCAGTGGAGCTCACTCAGCTTGATTATGAAGAAACATGAAAATCTCAAGCAGTTCTGCAGCAATAAATGGATAAACGTCCTCATTCATCAGTTTGACCCTTACCTGTATCAAAGTGGGAGCTGAAGGCAAAACTGGGATTGAAAAATGCCGAAGACATGACTATCACATGTAGGGCAAAGACCATCCTCCTCGTAGACAGCAAAAGCCTAAACACAAAAAGGTCAAGAATAAATTCCCGAGGTGCGTTTCAGATTCATGTAACCTGTAGTAGAAGCGGGAATGCGCAGCATTTTATTCCATCACACCTCACAGAGAGCCTCCCGAAAATCCTGCTCCACCTTCAGTTCGACGAGATTTGGAGACAGATGTTGACAGTCATTTTCATTTTAGCACATCTCTTAGTTACTTGTTTGACAACAAAACCTCTTACATTTGATTGCTATGCTGGACCGGTTTAGTGTCACCCGTTATTTACACCAATTTTAAACTGTAAAATGTTGACTGCTACACACATTTGGTAATCTCCCATTTGTGTTCCTTTCAAAATAAACCTGTGGTTGCTGCTTGTCCCGTGCTAGATGTAGCCTAACGTGCCGTTTCTGGAGAGAGCAGCTGGTTCTTTAAAAAAAGAAAAAAAAAAAAAAAAAAAAAAAAAAAGATGCTTCGGTCAGTGATGCGCATTTGTGTTTCAGCTTCGGTACAGAAAGAATGAGCGACAATTTGCACCAGTGTCAAGCGACATACAGTATACAAAGACTTCCGTTTACAGCTTTCAAAATAAAAACATATTTACGTACCAGAAGACTGGCGTTTTTTCCTTTTATTTTGAAGGGGGCACGTGATTTTGTGTGTGACATCACCCTGACGCTGTCATTTCTAGAGGAATCCTGCTAGTGAGGTTACGCGGGTACGTGTAGTGTGGGATCATTTTGAGCAGATAATCTTACTCAAATACTTCCATATATGTTTTAATGTAAATTGGGAGCACACATGCATCACCAAATCTCCCGACACACCACGAGGTCTGTCCAACAGGCGAAGAAGGACACGGGGCCAGGCTCCAGCCCACAAACGACATGTAAAGGACGACATGGTTGGCCTTAGAGACTCGGGAGCACTGGACCAGTAAACGTCTGCTGACTCCATCTTGGCCAGATCGATTGTTCTGTCACTGTCAAATACCGCCGGCAGCAGGAGTCACAAGCATAGTTGAACAGTTTTATTGCTACGCACATTATCGAGACGCAGTGGGGAAACAAAGAGACGTGCAGATTGACAGCGGTGTGGGAAAGTAGGTGGCCAAGTGTAAACCTATCAGGGCGACTAGTGGACAGGTGAGGAATGTCAGCCCCAGGACAGGTGTACTGATGTAAACTGTCATTGCTAGAAATGCAAAATTGAGCAATGCACTTCATTAGGCTACTGCATCTGCACATTTTCAAATATCGAGAGGCTGGATGCGTAAATGTTCATGTTGTTGTGTTGGTTCTGTGGGACTCTTCAGACATAAATACTCTTTATACTAAGGCAGTATAATGCTAGGCAACTAATTATGCTTGCATTGCATTAAACCTAAAATTCCATCTCTCTCTCCATCTGTGTCTCTCTCTTTCACACACACACACACACACACACACACACACACACACTGATGGTTTACATTGGCCTTCTGCTGGTCATTGTCAGACATTGTCTGAGGTTGTAGAAGGTGCCACCATATTCTCTCAAGCATCAAAGTAAATATTTACATTTGCCATTAGATATAATTAGCATATTTCCATGTACTATTTGACTGTGTATTTCTTGTAGTTTCAATTATTTAAGGAATGTATTTATTTAATTAAATTCTTGATTGGAGAAGTAATTGCATAACGTTACTCAAGTAGTCTTTAAGACCTGTGCATGCATTTCTTTCAATAGATGAAACATGTCTTAGTTTGACTTTGTATGGTGTAATTTGCACAACTTGATGACGATAAATAAATGAAGATACACAGTACAGCGTGTTGTTATTCTGTTGAATGCACACTAGAGAGCAGCACTGGATTACTATTACTGTAAGGCACTGAGGGCACTCTTACTTTAAAAATACACACACACACAAACACACACACACACACACACACACAAACACACACAAACGGGCATACATACACTCAAGAGGAACAACCCTAGATTTCACCAGAAGTCAAGTCTCATGTTTTAACTCCTCTCATCTGCAGGATGCACCTGCAGGCCTCCTGTCTTTATTTAGCTTCATGTAAATTAAGAGGTTAAGTGTCAGTTCTCTGTAAACTGCCTTTACTGGAAACACACTATGTTGTAAAATATTGTGTGAAAAGCCACAGCTTGAATCTTGCAACAGGTGTCTCCTTATTATTTGTAAAAAAAAATATTTTGTAAACTTGTACTAAAGCAAATAAATATAAAGATATTCATCAAATATACAAAAGTGGATGCAAACCACGAATACCTATGATTAGGAACTGACAATGTAACAAACATTACAATAAAACAGCAGGAAATCTTTTCAGATCTTTAAGTTATAAAATAGTTTGGGGGTGTCAGAGAACTGAAAATAAAGATCATAACCAAAGCTCCTCCTCCTGTCCGTCCCTCTCAGTTTCAGTGTTGTATTAAATTGCTCCTCCAGCACCTCCTCTCCTCATCCTCCAAACCCTCTCATCTGTCAGCAGTAAGCTCACTTTCCAAGTCACAAGGCCATTCTCAGCACACACTGCCAACATGCTGGGGACCCTCTGCACTCTCATCACTGCTCTAACATGTAAGGAGGCTGACTTACTGCAGCTTTGACCTCATGTTGGATTCATCAGTCTGTGTGTTTCTCTTGACTCCATGTCCTCTTGTTGTTTCCAGGTGTGAGTGGTGTAACCGTGGTGACACAGAAGCCTCTTGTTGTCACAGTGAGGAAAGGAGAGACAGCCACCATGGACTGTAACCTGGGGACTGTTACTAAGAGTGGTGCTCGCTGGTATAAACAGATTCCAGGAGGAGTTCCTCAGTATGTACTGAGGTTTTATCACAGCTTGAGCTCTCCAAGCTATGGCTCTGGTTTCTCCTCTCCAAAGTTCACATCTAATCATCAGTCAACATCAGATTATCGTTTGATCATCAACAATGTGGAGGAGGGAGACTCAGCAGTCTATTACTGTCAAACATGGGACAGCTCTGCTAAAGAGAACGTATCACAGTGATTTACACTGTGACAAAAACCTCCTCACAAATACTTCTGCTTTTTGAGTCTCTGACACATCTTGACTAGGAAAGAAGCCAACAGTCAATGGTTACTGTAAATTGCTCACTTATATATTAAAAATATATTTTAATATTTTTAAACCCTTTAATTGGATTCTCACATAAATCCTCAGTGGTCTATTATACATACACATTACACAATATTCATACAAGTAAAATCAAGTCATAATTAATTACACTGTTGGAAAAACAATTGTAAATATTAATGCATCTTGCTACTCTTCACACAAGATTCAAAGTCTGCAACGGCTTCTCATCCCAGAATGTAATAAATCCTTCTCGAGAGAAATCCTCTGGTGCACATGTAGTGATCATTATTATATTTACACTCACATTAAATATCAATCAAACTGCATTGTTTACACTTCCTTAATAGACCTGAAGTACATCTGGCAGACATAGGTAGGAAAAACTAAACAGTTTGTTTAAGTGAAGATAAAACCAAATTAAATTAAAATATTACATTGACCTCCTTACATATCCTCTATATGTAAATATTAATGATATGTTTCCAAAAAAGGATCACATAAGTCATTTTCAATATGAATAATTTCCCCTTGGTGAGAGGACAGTTCAGAAAAGCGTGACGAAACTGAGATAAGAGAAAAAAAAAAAAAAAAAAATATATATATATATATATATATATATATATATATATATATATATATATATATATATAGATGCAAAGGACTTCAGCAGGCTTACAAATCCAACAGGAACAACAAAAAATCAAACTGATTTGTGGATATGATGTGAAAACACAAAAATCCTGTCATTTATTAATGAATGAAAACAGTTAAACTCCTCCTCCTCCACTTCTCCTCTCCTCAGTGTCTTTATAAGCTTCAGTCTCTCTTCTCCTCACACTCCAACCCTGCTCACCTCTCAGCTGGACAGTAAGGGACGTTTACACCACACACTGCCAACATGCTGGGGACCCTCTGCGCTCTCATCACTGCTCTAACATGTAAGGAGGCTGACTTACTGCAGCTTTGACCTCATGTTGGATTCATCAGTCTGTGTGTTTCTCTTGACTCCATGTCCTCTTGTTGTTTCCAGGTGTGAGTGGTGTAACCGTGGTGACACAGAAGCCTCCTGTTGTCACAGTGAGGAAAGGAGAGACAGCCACCATGGACTGTAACCTGGGGACTGTTACTAACAGTGCTGCTCGCTGGTATAAACAGATTCCAGGAGGAGTTCCTCAGTATGTACTGAGGTTTTATCACAGCAATAGCTCTCCAAGCTATGGCTCTGGTTTCTCCTCGCCAAAGTTCACATCTAATCATCAGTCAACATCAGATTACCGTTTGATCATCAACAATGTAGAGGAGGGAGACTCAGCAGTCTATTACTGTCAAACATGGGACAGCTCTGCTGATGAGAACGTATCACAGTGATTTACACTGTGACAAAAACCTCCTCACAAATACTTCTGCTTTTTGAGTCTCTGACACATCTCCACAGTAGAGCAATTAAACAACTCGGTGTAATAACACACTATGTAAAATATTTGTTTTGGAACTTCTAAGTACTTTTATTGGATCTTTAACTTTGCTTTACACAGGTTTAATTAATAAAAAATAAGCAAAGCACGAGTAAATATGCACCACCTTCATGCATAATATCTGAGTCTGACCAACAGGCTTTAAATGCTGCTGTGTCATTCAACTCAACATTGTTTTGCAGCTAAAACATGAGCAAATACTATATTAACATTAATACAGGTCATGTAGATACAGATATCTTTCATTAGTTTTTAATAGTATGAGTCAGAACAATTTGGATGAATAGCAAACATCGTTGCTTGCTGAGAGGAATATTTAGAAGAATAAAAACACTGAGATGAGAAGTAAACTTTTACACTCTGCCTAGAAGGCTGTTCATTAAATGTAGAACTCAGTGAGAAATTTATGACACAATCTTAAATAACAATAACAATGTAATGTATCTTGTGATCTAAATGATAATTTAAAAAATAATTTAGAAAGATAAATCTGATGCCATAGATAAAACGTATATGCATACTATTAAATACATTTACAGATACATTTTTACAAGCAATATAACTGATCAAATATATGTTTTTAATAAAAAATATTCCATGTGAAACACCACTTATGATGTAGTTTATTAATGAATGAAACCGTGTTGAGTGTGTAAACTCCTCCTCCTCCTCCACTTCTCCTCTCCTCAGTGTCTTTATAAGCTTCAGTCTCTCTTCTCCTCACACTCCAACCCTGCTCACCTCTCAGCTGGACAGTAAGGGACGTTTACACCACACACTGACAACATGCTGGGGACCCTCTGCACTCTCATCACTGCTCTAACATGTAAGATATACTTCTCTTTCCTTTTACAGCCCATATTTTCACACAGAAACCGTTCACTCATGTATTTTCTCTGTATGTTGACAGATGTGTCAGACATGGGATGACTCTGCTTCTGCAGCTGTATCACAGTGATTCACACTGTGACAAAAACCTCAATAAGAGACTCACCACAGATTTTATGAATTCTAAATGAAATCAAACACTTCAGGTCAGAAAAACTGAACCAAGACATTGAAGGACATTCAATGAATTCCTCTGAAGAGACAAGAGTCTTTGAAACAAGTCCAGCAGTGTTTTGGAATATAATCCGACTGATGAAGTGAATGAGATGTTGACAGTGAAAGTTGGTCTCAACAGGATGTTTCAGTTCCACTCCCCTCATTAGTGAGAGTCAGGAGGTTTTTGTACAGCCATGTATCCAAACTGAATCACTGTGGTATTCGGACAAGGCACCAAGCTGATTGTGACAAGTAAGTACTTTTTAACTGATCATAAAACAAGATAGATTTGATGTTTCTGATACATGTTAAGATGAATTAATAAATGTATATGTTGCTTACTGTTTAGAATATTTAACATTTTGTTCATTGAGTAATGAATTTGTACATGTGCTTTGATATCAGGCTGCGTGTTTGAAGGTAAAGGAACGATCTGCAAATGATCACATATCTTTTAACATTTTGTGCAAATATTCTTAAGTGTTCTGATAGTTGATACATTTTTAACAGTTGGGTAACATTTACAAGATTGCTATTGTTTACTTTTAAAATGTATGACAAGTTTTAACATTGTAGAACTCATAATCTGTCAGTAGTTTTTTTTTTTTTTTTTAACATTGTGATAGCAATACTAAATTACTGCTTGTAGTGTTTATTTACTAATCTTCTAAAATGTAATGATAATTTTGACTTTACCTGAATATTGTGGCTGTTTGAAAATGGTAGATAGACCTCACAACAGAAAAGTTATTACTGATATACCATCATTTCTAAAAGTGAATTAAATTATCATATTATACTTCAAATACCATTTTGTAAGACACAGAATGGCACTTTATCAATTAGTTTCTAACATAAAAATGATACTGAAGTAATCAAAATTCAAAAAGTTAGTGATACATAGATTTTGATCTAACATGTACATCAATGTTTTTGCCAAATTAAAACTCTTTACTTCAGCATTTTTGTTATATTCTAAACACAACTAATGATATAATCTGTTTCTGTCATGCTTTGTGTTAAGGATTTTTTTCCTAGTTATTTGATGAATGTCCTTTGTGTGTTTTCAGGCTCCAGTCTCCCTCCTCCTGTCCTGACAGTCTTCCCTCCGTCCAGTGCTGAGCTCCAGTCCACCAAAGCCTCTCTGGTCTGTCTGTCCAGTCAGTCTGGGCCTTTTGCAGATGTGAGCTGGTTGGCTGGTGGGAGTCCAGTGAGCACTGGGATCTCTACCAGCACCGCTGTTCAGCAACCAGACCAGACTTTCCAAATCAGCAGCTATCTGGCCGTCCAGACGTCAGACTGGAACAGGGATCAGGTTTACACATGTAGAGTGTCTTTGGGCTCCCAGGCTTCAGAGAAAAACATTCGCAAGTCAGACTGTCCCACTGAAGAACAGTAGAGGAGCAGAATGACCATTTAACATCTGCTTCTTTACTCTTTGTGCTGTTGGCTCATTTCAAGCTTTACATGTTAGAAAAGATGTCTGCATGCTTGTCATACATGTTGTGACAGTTAGGTGGAGGTGTTGTATCAGCTATGCAAATGCTGCATTTTTCAAAACTCATTCAATAAAATAAGAAGAAAAACTGGAAAGAGTGTTTGTATTTATTTGTACTCATGAAAACATGATTTAGATCAATAATGTTCTACAAATCGGGTCAGTGTATATTTTGAGTCATTTGATTTTCCTTGCTTAAACGGGTACTAAAAATCCAAAAAACGAGTGGTTGTTTGATTTTTGTTTTACAAAATTTGAATGCTGTCTCTCAAACAGACTCATTTGTTATTCACCATTTTATGAACATGTTAAATTACTCTCTGGTGGTGTCTTTTTTGAAGGGATACGTTCATAAAGTTTTATAAAAGGTCAAAGAATTAAGCTGAATTAGAACAAGTAGGGCCTTTTATTCTAATGGGTTATCTGTGTGTTCAATAACTAAGACATGACATTAAGAAATATCTAAGTTTAATTCTTTTTTTTTTTTTTTTTTTTTTACATTTTATTGATTTTATGAAAAATATGCGGTAGTGAGAGATTGACCAAATGACAGCATTTAAACTATCAGTGTCAGACAGTTTACTGTTATTGTACAGAGAGCTGACACTTGACCTCTTCATTAACATGGAGCTATAAATAAGGAGAAGAGGCCTGCAGATGCATCCTGGGAAGGAAGAGATGGAGCAGTAGAGAGGTGATGTTTCACTGATGGAGGACTGATTTAACAACTGCAAGTGACTAAGACCAAATACAGATGTTTAGTTTTACTCTATTTTATGATTTTGCATACTTTAAAAGTCATTGTCTTAATCAACATAAATACATATACAATTTTGTGTGCGAATTTTCTTAATAAAACAAAAAATATGTCTTCCTAACTGCCATTGTCAGTGACAAAAATTACAGAAGCAATCATTTTTTTTACACAATGTTTTTTTATTGAATACATTTTATCATTTGCAAAGCTGATACAACACCTCCACCTAACTGTCACAACATGTATGACAAGCATGCAGACATCTTTTCTAACATGTAAAGCTTGAAATGAGCAAACAGCACAAAGAGTAAAGAAGCAGATGTTAAATGGTCATTCTGCTCCTCTACTGTTCTTCAGTGGGACAGTCTGACTTGCGAATGTTTTTCTCTGAAGCCTGGGAGCCCAAAGACACTCTACATGTGTAAACCTGATCCCTGTTCCAGTCTGACGTCTGGACGGCCAGATAGCTGCTGATTTGGAAAGTCTGGTCTGGTTGCTGAACAGCGGTGCTGGTAGAGATCCCAGTGCTCACTGGACTCCCACCAGCCAACCAGCTCACATCTGCAAAAGGCCCAGACTGACTGGACAGACAGACCAGAGAGGCTTTGGTGGACTGGAGCTCAGCACTGGACGGAGGGAAGACTGTCAGGACAGGAGGAGGGAGACTGGAGCCTGAAAACACACAAAGGACATTCATCAAATAACTAGGAAAAAAATCCTTAACACAAAGCATGACATATTAATGTATTAGTTGTGTTGACAAAATAACAAACACGCTAAAGAAGTTAAGCATTTTAAATAGTTGAAAAACATTCAGAAATCAACACAAAATATGAGCAGTGTTCCTTTATAAAACTAAATCTATGAATCACTAACTTGTACATATTTTGATTATTTCAGTATCATTTTTATGTTGGAAACAAATTCATAAAGTGCCATTCTGTGTCTTACAATTTGTTTTCGTATACATGGATCTCAGTGACTGTGAGAAATTACAGTAAATCAGTTGTCACTTTTTTGTGTAGAGTCTATCTCTCTACCATCAAAGGAAAACATAACTTCAAAGAGCCACAATAATATTTAGGTAAAGTCAAAATTATCTTGATGAAGATTAGTAAATAGTACATTACAAGCACAGTCAGTTATTTGGTTTTGATATTAAAACGTAAAATACTGTGGACAGATTTTTTTAACATGTTTTTGTTAAAACTTGTTTAAAGTTGTTTAAACTTGTCATAAGTGGTGAAAATAAATGAGAACAATCTGTAAAAATTGTCTATCTCTTACAAATTCCTTAGCCATAAAAAAACTTTAGAATATGTGTAATCATGCAATGTATTGTGATCAGATGCTGATCATTCCTTTGCCTTCAAACACACAGCCTGATATCAAAGCATGTGTAACAAAGTAAATACATTATTCACTGAACAACATGCTATTTTCTAAACATTTTAACATGTATCAGAAACATCAAATCTATCTTGTTTTATGATCAGTTAAAAAGTACTTACTTGTCACAATCAGCTTGGTGCCTTGTCCGAATACCACAGTGATTCAGTTTGGATACATGGCTGTACAAAAACCTCCTGACTCTCACTAATGAGGGGAGTGGAACTGAAACATCCTGTTGAGACCAACTTTCACTGTCAACATCTCATTCACTTCATCAGTCGGATTATATTCCAAAACACTGCTGGACTTGTTTCAAAGACTCTTGTCTCTTCAGAGGAATTCATTGAATGTCCTTCAATGTCTTGGTTCAGTTTTTCTGACCTGAAGTGTTTGATTTCATTTAGAATTCATAAAATCTGTGGTGAGTCTCTTATTGAGGTTTTTGTCACAGTGTGAATCACTGTGATACAGCTGCAGAAGCAGAGTCATCCCATGTCTGACAGTAATACTGAGCAGAGTCTCCTGTCTCTGCCTGCTTTATGATAAACTGATAATCTATGTTTGATGAGGATTTAGAGTTGAATCGGTCTGAGGAGAATCCTGATCCAAAGCTGAGGGAACTGCCAGAATGGAGAAATCTGAGAACATACTGAGGAGCTTCACCAGGAACCTGTTTGTACCAACTGACATAATTTCCATCATATCTCTGAATGTTGCAGTGGAGAACAACCTCTTGTCCTGTAGAAACTGTGTGGACAGGAGGCGTCTGGGTCAGCACTATCACTGCATCAACATCTGTCAACATACAGAGAAAATACATGAGTGAACGGTTTCTGTGTGAAGATATGGGCTGTAAAAGGAAAGAGAAGTATATCTTACATGTTAGAGCAGTGATGAGAGTGCAGAGGGTCCCCAGCATGTTGTCAGTGTGTGGTGTAAACGTCCCTTACTGTCCAGCTGAGAGGTGAGCAGGGTTGGAGTGTGAGGAGAAGAGAGACTGAAGCTTATAAAGACACTGAGGAGAGGAGAAGTGGAGGAGGAGGAGGAGTTTACACACTCAACACGGTTTCATTCATTAATAAACTACATCATAAATAGGGTTTCACATGGAATATTTTTTATTAAAAACATATATTTGATCAATTATATTGCTTGTAAAAATGTATCTGTAAATTTATTTAATAGTATGTGTATACCTTTTATCTATGGTATCAGATTTATTTCTGTTTATCTTTCTAAATTATTCTTTAAATTATCATTTAGATCACAAGATACATTACATTGTTATTGTTATTTAAGATTGTGTCATAAAGTTCTCACTGAGTTCTACATTTAATGAACAGCCTTCTAGGCAGAGTGTAAAAGTTTACTTCTCATCTCAGTGTTTTTATTCTTCTAAATATTCCTCTCAGCAAGCAACGATGTTTGCTATTCATCCAAATTGTTCTGACTCATACTATTAAAAACTAATGAAAGATATCTGTATTTACATGCCCTTTAGTAATGTTAATATAGTATTTTAATTTTCCCATGTTTTAGCTGCAAAACAATGTTGAGTTGAATGACACAGCAGCATTTAAAGCCTGTTGGTCAGACTCAGATATTATGCATGAAGGTGGTGCATATTTACTCGTGCTTTGCTTATTTTTAATTAATCAAACATGTGTGTAAAGCAAAGTTAAAGATCCAATACGAGTACTTAGAATTTCCAAAACAAATATTTTACATAGTGTGTTATTAGACAAAAGCAGAAGTATTTGTGAGGAGGTTTTTGTCACAGTGTAAATCACTGTGATACGTTCTCATCAGCAGAGCTGTCCCATGTTTGACAGTAATAGACTGCTGAGTCTCCTTCCGCCACATTATTGATGATCAAACGGTAATCTGATGTTGACTGATGATTAGATGTGAACTTTGGAGAGGAGAAACCAGAGCCATAGCTTGGAGAGCTCAAGCTGTGATAAAACCTCAGTACATACTGAGGAACTCCTCCTGGAATCTGTTTATACCAGCGAGCAGCACTGTTAGTAACAGTCCCCAGGTTACAGTCCATGGTGGCTGTCTCTCCTTTCCTCACTGTGACAACAAGAGGCTTCTGTGTCACCACGGTTACACCACTCACACCTGGAAACAACAAGAGGACATGGAGTCAAGAGAAACACACAGACTGATGAATCCAACATGAGGTCAAAGCTGCAGTAAGTCAGCCTCCTTACATGTTAGAGCAGTGATGAGAGTGCAGAGGGTCCCCAGCATGTTGGCAGTGTGTGCTGAGAATGGCCTTGTGACTTGGAAAGTGAGCTTACTGCTGACAGATGAGAGGGTTTGGAGGATGAGGAGAGGAGGTGCTGGAGGAGCAATTTAATACAACACTGAAACTGAGAGGGACGGACAGGAGGAGGAGCTTTGCTTCAATCTGCATGGTTTCTCAAATGTGTTGGTCTTTTATTTTCTGTGGAGGGAAATTTCTTTAATTTGCCCATTATTGTCAGTGTAGATGAAAACTTTAATTTTACAAAACTCAGTAATGTCCTGATGGCAGTTTACATGGATTTCTTAATATTTCCAGTTCCAAATAGATGGAATTCATCGTTTTATACACAAGTAAATGTCCTTCATTTAAAAACTTGTAATTTAGATCATGATGATTTTTTTTTTTTTAAATCACTGTGATCTAATTTTATTTCAAATTTTTTTTCTATTTTCATAAATCAAAAACATCTACTACAAAATATAAGCGTTAGCTCAGCGGACATGTACACATTTCACACGCATAAGAAGTTTTTATTTATTTTTTTTATTTGACCTTTATTTAACCAGGAAAATCTCATAGAGATTAAGAACCTCTTTTTCAAGGGAGTCCTGGCCAAGAAGCAGCAAAAAAGTTACAAACATACAATAGAATTACATTTTCATTATGAAAAACAATTACAAAAGATCGACTCAAGTGCTCTCAATCTGGACTTAAAAGCGTTCAATGAAAGTAATTCAGTCAATTTCCAGTCTTTTTGCAACATGTTCCATGTGTGGGGGGCTGAATGAACAAAAGCCCTTTAACGGTCTATGATTGACTTAATGATATTAATTAATCTATCAGTATGTTTCTAGTCAGAGACAGTTTCCTCTTATTTAACAGAGAGCTAAAACTTGACCTCTGTATAAATAAGGAGAGGTAGGAAGAGAGGGAGGAGTAAAGATGTGATGCTTCACTGACAGAGGATGACATTCAGTTTCATTTACTCATGATGTCTGATTTTCTGACGTCTTAACTACTGCAAGCAACTAAAACCAGAGGAAGACTGAATATTAATCTCGCTGTTGTGCTTTTATTGCAAATTAACAACTAATACAAATATTGCGTCACTAATTTAAAATGCTGTTTGTGTCTGTAGTGGAGAAGTTTCCGCTAGTGCAGGTAAATGTGTAGTGAACCTGAATGCAGCCTTGGCCTGACCGCTCCCATGGCTAACCTCCTAATCAAGGCTAGGCAACATAAGTCACCTGTGCTCAGTTTGTCATGTCTCTGCTTCCTGATTGGTCCCTGCTGTGGCTGTAGGCTAGTGTTTGTTGCCCTCAGGTATGTGAATGGCGCATTTCTCTGTCACGTTTCATGTGTTTCCAAGATAAACAGTTGGTAGTTAATCACCTTTTTGTTTAACCCTGTAAAGCCTGACACATGAAAAAATAACCCGAAAATTCAAATTTTTTGGAATTTAGATGTTAAATTCCATTATATTTTTTGTATCATGTTTGATACATTGGGCGTTTTGGGCAACGTTTTGCTCACAATAATGTTCATTTTAGGTACAAAAATGTATTGTTTTTGGGACCTCAACTTCCATGCTTGTATAGGCTACACTTTCATCTTGATAGTCTTCCTCATCATTGCTATCTGAACTTCCATTATCATGCATAGCCTTAGGAGTCCATTCCTCCTCCTCCTCCTCCTCATCTTCCCCTAACTGCTCCATGTCACTTGAATTGCCATCTACTATCATGCTGATGACATTTTCAATATACTTCTTCCTCTAGTATTTTTGACATCTAAAAATACACAAATTGGTCGATATAGCATAGCGATTATGTTTTGTTTTTTTTGTTTTAAATACCCAAAATGTATTTTAAGATGGCATTTTAGTCATTAATTACATTAATTAAATCATCAAAATAGTGTGTGTTTGTATAGTGGTAGGCATGATGTAGATTACATAACAAAAATGTGACTTGAAAGTTCAGGGATAAAGAACCTTAAATACCTGCAGTATCAAATTTGATACACATATTTTTAACACAATTTAACTAATATAAATAATGACATTTTAAGTAATTATGCATTGTTTCAATAAAGAAGATATTTATAAAAAAAATGTAGTAATAATATAAATGTTATTCTTACCGTAACTACATGAAAATTAGCAACTTGTTCCCTGCCAAAAGTGTGTGGAGGATTTAATGACGGCAGTCATTTTGAAAAGGTAAAAAAAAAGCCCTTCCACTCCTTGTAGTCGAATGATAATCCAATAGAGGGCAGAATACATGTATCAGATTATATACAACAGGTGTTTAAGGAAATGATTGGTCAACTTGATGAGATAGAGGTTTCACAAACGTGCGTAGCAAATATGATACAAATGGTTTTACAGGGTTAAAGTGCTACAAGGAGACTCTAGTTGTCCCTCCTGCCCTGGGAGATGATTTGATTCCCTTTAATGTCCCATCTCAGTGGTGTTGAGTAAGTCAATGGAATTTTACTATAAAAGTTTAACCTGGTTAATTGTATTTTCCCCTCCTTTCCAGGTTCTTCTTCCACTGCTGTTTTGCCTATTTCTTAGTTTTGTTGTCTGGTTCAGTTCTGTTTTGCCCTTATCTAGGTTTGTCCTTTGGTTATCTTATATTTTTGTCTTTATCTTGTGTTCATTTAGTTTAGGTTTGATTGGCATTTATTCTCTTTCCCTTTTATGGTTGGCTTTTTTGTGAGTTTTCTTTAACTAACTGGGTTGCCATATTTGTCTGATTTTTGGAAACACTTCTTTCAGAGGGGGTTACCATCTTGGTTGGAGGATAGACACTAGTGGTGAGGTTCATTTCATTGTTTTTGCATGTGAGTAATTGCACAGTGACAAAATGTAGACGTGTGTGTGTGTGTGTGTGTGTGTGTGTGTGTGTGTGTGTGTGTGTGTGTGTGTGTGTGTGTGTGTGTGTGTGTGTGTGTGTGTGTGTGTGTGTGTGTGTGTGTGTGTGTGTGTGTGTGTGTGTGTGTGTGTGTGTGTGTGTGTGTGTGTGTGTGTGTGTGTGTGTGTGTGTGACACCTCCATGTAGTCTGCCTCTCCACAAGTGGCATCTGTTTGGTTTGTTTATAGGTTATTTTTGGGCTTAGTTCTCATATTAAACATGTGTTTTTAAGACCTATCAAGGCTGTTTTAACATCTTTGTCATAAAGAATAATTTTACCCACCCCACCATTTTAGGAAGTTTGTTTATTAACCCTTTTCTTTTCGTTCAGCAGTTTAAGCCCCTGCCATTTTGATTTGTTATTAGAAATAAACATTTTATATACTTCGAAACACGCCTCTGCCTCAGCCGTAACTGACATGTCTGCTTTTCTCTCCAGTTTCTTCAATTAATCAATGTTCACCTAGTATTTCCTAGGGTGCAATTCCCTAAGTGGCATTGTGTGTTCCATTCAACGTCTCCTCCTTATTGATGACCCTTGCCACATGTCCATTGATTATCTGGAATAATCAGTGAGATGAACATCAGGAGATAAAATAAACATTACAAGTCACAAATCAAAGACTTCATGTTTTTCTTAGATTGAATGAGTTTGGAAAAATGCAGAATTTGCAAGTATGCATAAAGATCATTTCTAACATGTAAAGCTTGTAATGGGTAAACAACACAAATGCTAAAGAAGCAGATGTTAAATTGTCATTCTGCTCTACTATTCTTCAGTGGGACAGTCTGACTTGTTTTTCTGAAGTCTGGGAGCCCAAAGACGCTTTACATGTGTAAACCTGATCCCTGTTCCAGTCTGACATCTGGACGGCCAGATAGCTGCTGATTTGGGAAGTCTGGTTGCTGAACAGCGGTGCTGGTAGAGATCCCAGTGCTCACTGGACTCCCACCAGCCAACCAGCTCATGGCCCTGACTAGACAGACCAGAAAGGCTTTGTTGGACTGAGGGACGACTGTCGGGACAGGAGGAAGGAGGCTGGAGCCTGAAAAACACACAAAGGACATTAATCAAATAAATGGGAAACAAATCATTGACACAGGGCATGACTAACAAATTCAATATTACAATAAAACTGAAAATAGCTTCTTTTTTTTTTTTTTTACTTAGAAATTACTTAAAATAGGCTATGAGTTCCTGTTTTTTTACTGTATGATTACAGAGCAAAGGAGCTGAATCTGCATCAATGATGTCTCAAAGTTAAATGCAAGACACTGCTGGACTTGAGGAATGATTCTGAATCTTGTTGCATCATGTTTTATAGTGTTTTGTTTGACAAAAAAAATCATAGGCAAAGACATGTTCAGTAGCCTGCTATTACAAAGTGAAATTTTTGACTACCACGACTGGCAGCTCGCGGTGCTCTGTACACAGCGCACAGTCACCCATTCTGGGGTAACTAGACCACCAACTAACGCAGAGCAGACAGAGCACCAAGAAAGGCAGCTCGTGGTGCTCTGTACCCGGCTCAGTCACCTATTCTTGGGTAACTGAAACACCAACTACCGCTGACCTGACGGAGCACAATGCAGAGAAGTCGAAAGCACGTAGCGGCAAACTGCTAGCAACTGTCACACAGTAGCCTGTAGCCGATGTCACGTGACCAGTCGGAGGTCTCCTAATAGTTTTCTACGTTTGTGCATAACTTTTCATACAAACCCGTTCATGAAAATGCATTGTGAAATCATGTTTTTAAATTAGGAAAGTTAATGAAGTCCAAGCTAATGTTTTATTTAAAAGGCCTGGGGTTACAACATTAGGTCTAAATTATAGACCTAATGTTTGAACACAAATGTTTATCTCTAATTGTTGCATTTTATTAGTTTTCTCTACTCACAAAGATAGCATAGGGCATTTTAATCCAAATTAATTTTGTTTTGTAAGCTTTGTGATTCTTTGGATTTACTCAGTCAAATAAATAATGCAGTTATTTGTGGTCATTGTTTTATGTGTTTAGTATTCTAAATAAGTTCCACTTACTGATCTATTCCCAGAGTGATAAAGATACTTACCACATATATTTGTCCCCAAGGTCAAGAATGAATCTTTATGCTTTTATTTGTCATGCATTGGTGTTTTTGTCAGTGCATAGTCTAGTGAAAATGAAAAGCAGCAAACAAATACTGAATATTTCTTCATGTTCAGTGGTGAGAGAGATTCATAATTGTTAAAGTCTCATGCAGGGTACTGCAGATATAAAGAGCATTAGCTGATATGTGAGGCACTCAAAAGCAGAAGTATTTGTGAGGAGGTTTTTGTCACAGTGTAAATCACTGTGATGCGTACTCCTTAGCAGAGTTGTCCCATTTTCCACAGTGATAGACTGCAGAATCTCCTGTCTCTGCCTGCTTTATGATGAACTGATAATCTATGTTTGATGAGGATTTAGAGTTGAATCGGTCTGAGGAGAATCCTGATCCAAAGCTGGGGGAACTGTGAGAATGGTAAAATTTGAGAATATACTGAGGAGCTTCACCAGGAACCTGTTTATACCATCCGACATAATATCCCTCATCTCTCTGAATGTTGCAGTTGAGAACAACCTCTTGTCCTGTAGAAACTGTGTGGACAGGAGGCGTCTGGGTCAGCACTATCACTGCATCAACATCTGTCAACATACAGAGGAAAATACATGAGTGAACGGTTTGTGTGAAAACATGCGCTGTGAAAAGAATGAGAAGAATATCTTACATGTTAGAGCAGTGATGAGAGTGCAGAGGGTCCCCAGCATGTTGTCAGTGTGTGGTGTAAACGTCCCTTACTGTCCAGCTGAGAGGTGAGCAGGGTTGGAGTGTGAGGAGAAGAGAGACTGAAGCTTATAAAGACACTGAGGAGAGGAGAAGTGGAGGAGGAGGAGTTTACACACTTTACCCAGTTTACATTAGTAAATGGAAAGCATTCTCTATGTGGTTTGTTATGTTGTTATGTTATATCCCCAGATAATTTCATAGCAATAATCTCACGTTTCATAATTTATTTAGTTCATGACCATACATTTTCCTTTAGATTTTATATTTTGTTGCGTATGGAGCAGTGTTATCAGACATTTCTCTTAAAAAATGATTCAAAAGACTACGTGGTGTGGGTATTAAGTTCAAGATGTAGTAGATTGTATATACACAATAACACTGTTTAATGATGAGCAAGACAAAGTGCATAGATATTTTTTATCAGGAGTATCATTAATTAATTTAATTTTCATTAATTGATTTTAGTATATTGTACTGTATGTACAGCCATGTTTGGTAACATTCTATAATCAAGTTATCTTTTCACCCCATGAAAAATAGAGATTTGCTGCAACCGAAATTCAAATTCATAATCTTCATAGTATAGAAATAATATCACATTTTGAGAGTTTCAGCAAAGTTATCTGTAAGATGTCATGAATCAAAAATGTTTACATGCACATGTGGAGATGTCAGAGAAATCATTTGCTATGATGCTATGTTTTTTTCACAGTGTAATGTATCAGACACTCAAAAAGCAGAAGTGAGGAGGTTTTTGTCACAGCTTGAATTACTGTGATACGTGCAGTTTAGCAGTCATCCCAAGTTTCACAGTGATAGACTGCTGAGTCTCCCTCCTCCACATTACTGATGGTCAATCGATACTCTGTCCCTGACAGATGACTAGAAGTGAATTTGGGAGAGGAGAAACCAGAGCCATAATGTGGAGAGGAGTAGCTGTGATGATTCCTCAGCACAAACTGAAAAGCTCCTCCAGGATTCTGTTTATACCAGCGAGACCCATCATCTGTGAAAACGTCACAGTCCATGGTGGCTGTCTCTCCTTTCCTCACCGTGACAACAGGAGGCTTCTGTGTCACCATGGTCACACCACTCACACCCGGAAACAACAAGAGGACATGGAGTCAAGAGAAACACACAGACTGATGAATCCAACATGAGGTCAAAGCTGCAGTAAGTCAGCCTCCTTACATGTTAGAGCAGTGATGAGAGTGCAGAGGGTCCCCAGCATGTTGGCAGTGTGTGCTGAGAATGGCCTTGTGACTTGGAAAGTGAGCTTACTGCTGACAGATGAGAGGGTTTGGAGGATGAGGAGAGGAGGTGCTGGAGGAACAATTTAATACAAGACTGAAACTGAGAGGGACTGACAGGAGGAGGAGCTTTTGATTTGATCTGAAACAAGATATCCTGTTTTAATGTAATTGGTTTTCTTCTGTCTAGTTTCAAATGAAATGGATGCTAGCATTCAAGTTTCAATGTATGTTGTAAACATTTATATTTGCTTGCTTTAGTTGGGCTTAAAAATAACAGAACTTAACGTATAATTATATTTAAAGTTTTTTTTTAAATCTATCACTGGATATAAAGTTGCCCACAGTTCACACGTGAATATAAGCCATTCAAATAAGAAGTAAACTGTCTGTGATTGATAACATGTTAATAATTAATCCATCAGTGTCTTTCCAGTCAGAGACTGTTTCCTCTTATTGTACAGAGAGCTGACACTTGACCTCTTCATTTACATGGAGCTATAAATAGCGAGAGGAGGCCTGCAGGTGCATCCTGGGAAGGAAGAGAGGGAGGAGATGAGAGGTGATGCTTCACTGACAGAGGATGAAAACTCAGTTTCATTTGCAAATTTGCTGATTATTCTAACATCCTGACACTGGCAGTAGTCAACCCAGGTTAAACAATATTAATCAAGTTTCATAACAAATATGTAACTTGCAACATCATGCAACTGTTACTTTGTCACTTTATTGTTTACCCCCAGGGGGGAAACCACTGCTTTCATTATATCAACCTTGATATATATTAACTCCATTACAGTGCCCATTGTATTGAGTAAATCTTGCAGCTGTCCCTAAAAAAAAAAAAAAAAGAAAAAAGGTTGAACAAGTACGACTTGTTCAACTTTTTTTCTTTTTTTTTTTTTTTTTTTTCAACATTACTCCTGAACTTGTACAGTACAGGGCTGTCACAGTATTTTCACTGCTTATTCATTTATTTATTTTAGTTGTGGCAGAGAGAAATAATAACTAACAGGTGAATTTTAGTTTTTAGTCTCCAAAATTCATCAAGATCTTACTTATGCTATGGTCCATTTTGAAATTCTACTGCAGTCTAATCAGGATATCACAGACAGGAAAACATATTAGGCATATATTAAAATAAATATAAAAATGAAAAAAAAAAGTGTGTTTGAAAACTCTGTTTCATTCCATTGATAATGGGGGCAGCTGTATCTCAGCCACTTTTATTCATTAAAGGGCTGGTGGTTCTGGTGGTTTTGGTCATGTCAATGTGTCCCTCACACGCTTAAGAACACATTTTTCCCAATGGTTGGACAGTGCTTGGTCCTAATAATGTTACTGAATGTAGTATATTTACAATGTAGCAAATATTGATTAATTTAACTTGCAAATTAATCTATTTTTTAATAATCATTTGGCCGACAAAACCCAAATACAAACAAATGGTCATACAATGTTAATCAATGTCTAAAAGGTATCTATATATTGTGTTATATCACACCTCTAGACTTTATGTCAAGCTATTGATACACATAGAGCAGCAGGATGACAGTCTAGTTAATTTGATCAATGCTTCCACCTTGTGGTTAAAAAGTGACTTTGTACAGAAAGGCTAAGATAAACATTTGGAAAATCATCTTTCTACACCATGCATCACTAAGTCATTCTTATTGATGTGACCTATTATGACATCACACTCATTAATAAAATTAGACAAACTAATCTTCTTCTTCTGAAAACTATATATAAACCCATTAACTCTTTTCTGATACATGAGCATTGGTATTTCTAAGGTCTGTGTGGCCCTCTTCTCCTCGCTCTAATCAGTGTTGGCCCCTTCCCCCTGTCAGGAGCCCTCATCTGTGCTCGCAGAGGAGACCTCAGACCAACGCCGGGGGGGACCCTCGGTACGGGCCGCTGAGGCAGAGCGGATCTGCCGTACTTGAGGTCCTCCACAAAACCCTCCACACCGTCAAACTTTGAGGTAAGCCTCCCGAGCTCGTCTTTTAGCGCGTTAAACTGCCTGTAGAGGTCTCCCAGGGCATCTGACAGAGGCGGGATCCTAAACACATGCAGAAACATTTGAGTCAAATTGGCAACATAAACATGAAAGTCATGGCATGCTGTTCATCAGGAACAGCCCCATCATCTGCAGGAAACATCAGGATAACAGAACAGACAGAACGGATGTTTCTTAAAAAAAGATTAAAGTATAAAAAGCAGATTTGGCACAAGGACACCTGCAGTGAGCCTGCAGTGCATCTGAAATGGTTAATCAGATACGTTCAAGCTGTTGGTATTGTGGTCCATAGCCTAATCTCAAAAGGAAAGGGTCAATCTGCCAGAAACACACTGAATTCATCAGAACACAAGTCTGAAACATTTCCCGTATTCTTTTGGCGCAGTCTCTGTAGTGAGGTCATTTACAAAGCAGAGTGGCCCTCTGTTGACCAGAGCAACCATGGATCAAATTACTGGCTCTGACACGTGCAGAGCAAAGTAAGTTACATAATTCCTAATCCTAAAAACAGTGAAGAACAATAAAAAGCTCACTGACGTCAACGACTGTTGTTATTCTCGCTCTTACTCAACATTTGAACTCTCTGTTTTCCCTTCTTGTTCTTGCTTCTGCGTCTATCATCACTGCAACGTACAGGCATAACCAGTGTGACCCACCTGTTGTATTCGGGCAGGACAGAAGCGTGGTCATTGATCAGAAGATCTTTCACTTGGGTTAGAATAGCAAATTTCCAGTTGTCCAGTACCTGGGTCAGGTTGGAACAAGTCTTGCCGTTGGTGTTTTCTGCTGAAAACAGACATGTATAGAGTATGAAGCCAAGTATGTACCCTGAACTGTACAAAGTCTTGATTCAAGTGCTTTTAAAAGTGAAATGTTTTTGCTAATCATTAACAGATTGTGGAAAACGGTGACTACTCATTGTTCCTGACCTTTAGGGTCCCAACGTGAGGTTTCGTGGTTATGTTTCTGAGCTCTGCATGTTAAGATCATGCAGAGCATTACCAGAATCTCCTTCATCATCTTCCTCACCTAACAAAAACACAAATATCAGATGGCTGCTGAGAAACAAGTGTACAGGAAAGCAGTAACTAAAAAGTACATTTAGTTACTCTTTACATAAAAACAAACATTATAGGCTTATATGTGAGAAGGACTTTACTACTAATCTTCCCACAAGTATACAAAGTATCTCAAATTTGCTCCACATTGACAAACTTCAACATTAAAATGCTCTTACATGTATTTGTTAGTGATAAAAACAGAATAGTATAATATTCAGTATTAATATTACACATTGAAAGGAACCATTCTGCATTATGAGTAATTCTACTTTTGATAATTCTGTACTTTTACTTAAAAGGGACATTTTTAATTCAGGATTTTAACTTGTAATGGAGTATTTTGAGGCCGAGGTATTTCTACTTTTACTTAAGTAAAGTATCTGAGTACTTCTTCCACTGCAGGAACGTTATGGCAGGAAAACTTGGACATTCAACAAGTAAGCATGTTTAACACACTTTCACTTAAAGAAAACATCTTACACTTGGTGACAAAGTTAGAATTGTACCTAATATATTTAGCTGATCTGCAAATGATTTATCTACCTTCTTAACTGAAGGCAATAGGAAACAAAGGTTTTGCATGTAGATTCTGAGTATAAACTTGAGGAAATGTATTCTCCTCGATTCTAGCTTCACTTAGATTTACTTTTCTTTGGGTTTTACTATACCTGTCTGTGAAGTAGCGCCAGGAGTCTTGCCAGGTCACAGCAGCAGAACACGCTCTGTGGTACGATCCTTTAACAGTGACACACTGAGACCTGGGTTACACGCTCTTATATCTGCCTCCCCCAACTCCCGGAATCTTTCCCCCACCTGCTCCCACCCACTTCAGTGATGCAGTGAAGACACACAATTTTCCCTTAGCATGCATGCACACTACTGCACACATAATATGGCACTAAAGTTAAAGATCCCAGAACACATGCACACACGCATGCTTTCTACTTAAGTCTCCGATGTTTCTTGCAGACTGTGCATCTGCTACAATGATAAATAACCCACAGACCCTTAATGGGAGGTCCTGATAATCCCCTATCTATGTGCCATCAATCCCCCACATGTCTTTTAGCTGCTGTGTGGGGTGTAGGGGAACAGGTATCCCTATTGACTCTAATCCAGAAGAGATGTTTGATGTGGCAGTGCGGCTCCAGCATAGCATTCTTACTGCCTACTGTAATACAATCTGCTCAACATCTGGGATACGACAGACCCAGCCAGCAATGATCCCTAGGATGATCAAAAACTGGAGACACACACACTTGATGAAGCTGAAAATGAGGAAAGACATTGTTTAGTGCTAATCATTTTTTATGAAGTACACTGAATAAATATTAAACTGCTGATAGGATTAGGGTTAGAGAAAAAGATATGGTCCCACGAGAGATTCCCTCACCACTAAATTTTAGACATCCCAAACTTAAATACGCTGCTGTATGATTTACTCCATCAATTCATTCAGCTTGACGTCAATCCACCCTTGAGAAGTCAAGATAATGTATGTGGAAATAATCTGACTGCTGATGAAAGACAGATATCTTCAATAATCTGGGAAGTTTTTAGCCAGCAAATGCAGCTGGACTCAAAAAAAGATGAAAAATATCCCTCACCAAAGCACATTTTTCCTTCTTCTTTTTTCTTAAATACCGGGCAAAATGGAGTGCCTTTACTTGACAGCTATGAAATGAAATACCATTTGTTGCAATAGATTCCAGATCTGATCTACTCCAGATCACAGCTCCTTATTCCATTTGAAAGAGTGTTAATGCTGCTGCCTCCAGTGCTGATGTCTGCAGACAGTATTGATATGACATGAGGCGAGCCCAGCTGAAAAGGAATCTGACTGGGCGATGGACCCTGCCATCTGCACCAACTTTAAAACCATAGAGACAACATACTGTACTGCATGCTTTAGGATGTATAGCATCTGTATCTACCATACATCTTCAGTGCTGACAACACTACATAATGAGTTGGATTCATTCAAAAAGTGGGAACTAAATGCTCTTTCAATCCCAAACTCCCCTAAAAAGATTTACAAGCAAGGAAACAGCAGGATTTGTTAAAGAAATCTGAAACTCAAGTGATGATCCATTTTGTCAGCAAGCAGTCACGTAAATTGTTTTTTTTAATCCGGAATGATTTTACATTCTTAGATTCAAAATTGGCAATTTTGTTTATCTCTTGATCATCACAGACTAAGTTTGTTGTTTGCCACGTTTATTATTTTCCTCTAAGTGAGGACATTATGTGTTGTAGCTATTTAAAGGTCCCATGGCAGGAAAAATTCACTTTATGAGGTTTTTCAACATTAATATGAGTTCCCTCAGCCTGCCTATGGTCCCCCAGTGGCTAGAAATGGTGATGGATGTAAACCAAGCTCTGGGTATCCTGCTCTGCCTTTGAGAAAATTAAAGCTCAGATGGGCTGATCTGGAATCTCCTCCTTATGAGGTCATAAGGAGCAAGGTTACCTCCCCTTTCTCTGCTTTGCCCACCCAGAGAATTTGGCCAGCCCATGAGAAAGAAAGAGACATCATGGTTTGAAAACAAGCGAAGCATGGCAATTGGTCAAGGCCACACCCCCCTCCACCTCCCCCCCCCCCCACCAATAGAATTCAAAGCTACAGACACAGAAAGGGCACATCCTAAGGAAAGCTCATTGTGGGACTGGCTCTAGTGGCTGTATTCTGCACCAAGGCTGGATTTTGGGAAAGAGATCTATAGGTCTATATAAAAGCATCCAAAAAGCAGCATGTCATGGGACCGTTAAAGTTATATGTTGAATATCTGTGACAAGCAGAGCTGTTCATTTGTTTTGGACGCAAATCCTGAAATGCAGTGAACTAGAAGCACAAAGTAGCTATAGTAGTATAAAATGGAAATATTCTGGTGAAGTAGGCTACCTCAAGTAAATGTACTTCGCTGCTTTTCACCACTGCTTAATATCTTTGTAGAGCAGTGATTACAGGTACCTGCTAAGCATTGACGGAAGAAGTACTCAGATATTTTATTTAAGTAAAAGTAGCAATAGCACAATGTAGAAAAACTCTGTTACAAGTAAAATTCATGTATTAAAATATATACTTAAGTAAAAGTACAAATGTTTTATCTTCAAAGTATACTTTAAGTACCAGAAGTAAAAGTACTCATTATGCATGGCCCATTTCAGAATCATACTGTTGATTTAATGTTTGAACTACTGGATGCTGGTAGGTAGTTTAAAATAAAAAAAAATGCATGTATTTTTTTTAATTATATTTCGTATTAATAATCTAAATCTCTAGTAACAAAATCTTTGCAATAAATGTAGTGGTGCAAAAAGTACAGTTTCCCTCTGAAATGTAGTGGAGTGGAAGTATATAGTAGCAGAAAATGGAAGTGTATTCACCTACAGGCACCACCACACACATTAATCTGCAATGTTGCAGACCTGAAAAACTATTACAAACTATCCACACAAAGTTATTTGGAAGCTTGGTGATAAGTGTAATAAATGACAGTTTCTGTTTCCTGTTAATACAGATTAATATGGAAACAGATTTACAGCAGCATTAATGTGTAGCCTTATATGCCTTACAGCCCTATCTGGAGTCCGCCACCAACCAGCCTCCAGCTCTGTCTGCAGCAGCACTCCAACTCCAACTCTGTGCAGCTCAGTCCAGCACAGCCAGAGGAAAGAATGACAGCAGCTGACCCGCAGAGCCAGAGAGTGAGATAACCAGGCATCTCTCTTTCTGTTTTTTTAACTCACATTTTCTCTCTCACATGCTACTTGTTATTGAGCAGCTCATCACTTCATAATGACTTTATCAGAGGACGATTGAACCATAGACTGTATAATATTAATGGACAGAGCATGTGTGACGTCACCCATGGGTTTGTGGAGATCTGCTATCCGTTGCCGTTATGGGCGCAGCTATCCTGGTTGCGGATGTGACGATTTTAGACGAGAGGGAGGAGTGAGGGAGGAGCCACGTTACGTTACACACTTTCACTGGCAATCACATCATAGCCACGCCCTAAAACACCCCCTGCTTTATCGACAATTTTAAAATCAACGAAACCATAATTTAAAAAATGAAATCATTCTGTGTTGCTTAAGACTTCAAACTAGCAATTGAGACCATAAACACATTATGAAAGTTTTTACTGAGGTAATAAATCAAGTGAGAAGTGGGTCACTTTCTCATAGTCTTCTACAGAAACCGACCTCCTTTTGCAACCGCACATGTCGCCCCCTGCTGGTCAGATAGAATGCAGGTTTAAGGAACTTCCTCATTTGCAGCACTTCTCTGAACCGGATGCATTGTCCATTAATATGTACAGTCTATGGGTTGAACTGAACTATATCAGCTGGTATACCCCGCACAGAATCTCCACCACAAGGATTGTCATGTTCGAGGTCAAGGTCAAGTTCATGGTAAACTTTATTATCCCAAATTTTTTTTATAAAAACAGATACAAATATAAATATTGATATAAATGAATATAAACATTCCATATGTCATTCTCCCCCTTCCATCCACCTACTGTAACGCCACCTTCACACTGGCAGTTGAAATCAGCTCCAATACAGCTTCGAAACGACCGGAAGTCATTCATTTCCTATGGAGATTTGCAGACTGCATGAAAATGGGTCCGAACTGGGTCCGAACGAGTGTGGTGCAAAAAAAAACGTGTCAGTTGGTCATCCGGATTAGTTCAAAAAATGTAACTAACTGAACCTTCAACTAACACTGACCTGACAAAGCACCATGCAGAGCACGGTTACCGTAGCCCGTGTCGCAGAGCTCTTTAGCGGCCAAACACATCTACTAACTGCTGCTGATACGTCGAGCTGTGACGGAGGTCTGTAGCCGTGTCACAAGGCTCTGTAGCGGCTTAAACAGCCAGCAACTGCCGCTCTGTGTAGCACGGAGCTCTGTAGCCGATGTCACGTGACCAGCAGGCGGTCTCCTAGTTTTCGTATGATATTATACATTTTAGTGTGCATCACTTTTCGTACAATATCATATGAACCCGTTCATGAGAATGCGTTCATGTGGGAGAGTGTTGCATGGTAATTTTTTGTTTCTGCCAGTGACGTGCACAGGTACGGGCTATTGTTGCCCGTGCAACAGCCAGTTTGCCCTAACTGGCTGAGCTGCCCCTCTAGAGAAAAATTCTAAATAAACTTTTCTTTCTTTTTTTTCTGTTGAGTCTGCATCATTTCAATAAGTCAATCATTAGTAAAGTTAAATCAAATTAAATTGCCATAGTCAAATATGGGAATAAGCTACTTTCACCCATTTAACCAATGTGTTCTCTATCCCCCCAAAAAACGAGGGAGTATCTAAAAGTCTATACTGCCAACTTCTACGAATGAGAAATATACCACTGTATTTTAAAACTCTAAATCCAACTATAGATGCACCACAGAACAGTAGCTCTCGGTGTAACGCACCTATAGAGCGTTCGCCTCATGTACCAAGGCCCCAGTCCTTACTGCAGCAGCTTAGGGTTCGAATCTGGCCCTGAGTCATTTGGCTGCATGTCTTTCCTGTCTGCAGCTTTGCTATTGATTTGAGGCCAAACATGCTCAAAAAAATATTTTTAAATTGCTCATATTAGGCTCATTTTCAGATTTATAATTGTATTTAGAGGTTATATCAGAATAGGTTTACATGGTTTAATTTTCAAAAAAACACCATATATTTGTTGTACTGCACATTGCTGCAGCTCCTCTTTTCACCCTGTGTGTTGAGCTCTCTGTTTTAGCTACAGAGTGAGGGATCTCACTTCAGTTCCATCTTTGTTGGGAGTCGCACATGCGCAGTAGCTAGGTAAGGACTCCTACCCAGTCAGTAGCAGAGTATGAGGGCGAGCCACGCTAGCAGCTAGGCTGGTATTATAACGTGTGTTACAAAGTGACGTACATTGGTCATGGAAGTAAAGGCTGGACTACAACAGAGCTGTTTGGGGCAGTTTGTGAACAGTGTTTTCTGTTGGAGATGGTAAGTGTTTTTGGGGTGGACTTTGGGCTTTTTCACTTTGTAAACCTATAACGTGCACAAAAAAAGATATATAACACAATAAATGAAAGGGAAAAAGCCAAAAAGCATAATAGGAGCACTTTAAAGAAAAGACTCCTCTGAGACGTTTCAGCTGAGATATGAGTCCCTTCCTGTTTGGAGAGTTGATAAAATGCTTTTTACTCTTCATCCTAAAAGAAGACAGAGACATGCCGGGACTGATTTTCTCCTCTAAGGTCATTTTAATGAGTTTCTTAATGACTTCTTCATGAAATAGAAAAACAAATATGTCACAGATGGGATTTGAACTCATGACTTTCAGGCTGTGGGGTAGGTTCTTTCCCAGCTGAGACATCAAGACTATGAAGTATGAATCCAATCATTTAATTAACATTCAACTTCTTGGAGTCACTCTGAAGCAGGTTTCAGTTGTATATTAAACTGGGTCTACAATAACGTGTGGGTGACCTCAAGCTTTTATACATAACGTTTTAGTGCATAGAATACAAGGTCATAAAATAATAGTTATTGGCTTTACAACTACAGTAAACATAAATGTGGCAATCCTTAGGATTAACTGTATCTGTGTATACTTTGGACTCTTGGAGACTACCTTACCTATGGGGCAGTAAGCCCATCAATGTTTTTTTTCTTCACAAATAGGCTGATTCAAATTTGCTAATAATATGTTGGATTCATCTTAAAACACTTTAGTTTTTGAAAAAAACTTTCCAAAACATTAACAAAAATGTGGTGCCCCCCGTGCAGTAACTCGGAAGACCCCCTAGGGGTCCCGGACCCCCTGTTGAAGATCTGTGGTTTAAGGGTTTTTTCAAAGATTATCTGCACATTTAAGATGTTTTAATGGATTATCTGCATGTTTAAGAGGTTTTCAGTGCAAAAACAAGGAACATACTAACTGTGTTTCCCTTCAGGTTGATGAAGGGGAAGTTTCTTCTTTCCCCCTGTCTCTGTGTTTCTCATCGCTGGGGATGGTCCAGTGGGGAAAGACACAGACTGCCAAGCAGGAGACGAAGGTTCAAACTCAGCCTCAGGCATGTCACATGAGTGTTTGTAATGAATGGATGAAATTACGATAGTATGTTTATGATCAATGCTGCAGCTGTGAAATGGATGTAGTTATCTGTGCATGCACGTCACTCATATATTATTATTTATAATCACTCATATATATATATATATATATATATATATATATATATATATATATATATATATATATATATATATATATATATATATAATTTTTCTTAATCATAATATTTATTTTTACGTGCATTATCATATGATCAGTTTTTCTGCTGTTTTTTGTAGGGATTATTTCCTCTGGCTGTACACCAGAACAGCCTGGGCTTTCTTAACTCTGTTGAGATGGTTGTTGGAAAGTTTACGCTTTGATTAATGTTCTTTTATTCCAACTGGCAAAATAAATTACCATACCAGGGCCAGCTGATCTGTCCTCCTTAGCCAACCAGTCATAACTGTGTGAGCACTGCAACAGAGACACATTTTACTAAATAGTTCATATGATAACAACTAGAAAAAATATAAAAAATATTTTATGATGTTGGATCTGCCACCAAACAAGAAATATATGATAGTTACAAGAAATGTGTAGTATAAGTGGTGTTTGCAAAGTTGGTTAAAATGTGTAACTGGTCAAACTTAGATGATGAAACCTTTGTCTCTCTCGTTGTTCATAAATATGATTATGTTTTGTTTGTTTATGCTTAGTTATTAGCTTCCAAGCTAAATGTTATTGTAACTAAAATGTTTCCTAACAGCTTCAGCTCAACTTTGGACTGGAGTAGAAGTCCAGAAGGCCCTGATGGTTGACATGGATACCAAGGCTCTGACAAAAAGTTTTTGAGGAATTAAGAGGCATACTCCATGACGACTGCAGCAAAAGCAGCAGCAGAAAGAAAAAGTAGGACAAAGAGATCCCCACCTAGCCAGAGGCTGAGACTCTCCACCTCCACGTAGAGGTAGAGTAGAGGATGTCCAAGAGAACTGGGCCAGTGCAATCAAAAAGGCCACATCAGAACCACAGGAAGGAGCTGCAGATTGTAAACAGTGGCTGCAGGTAACGTACTACCATCTGCAGCAGGAAAAGGAAATTAGGTTCATGGCTCAGCATAACAGAGCCATCGACAGGAGCAAGCTCCATGAGACGGAGAAGAATATGCAGCCATATCACCCATTGTTAATTGTTACTAGTATGCATCACATAGCCTATTTGTACTAGTCAGTTATACTTGTGATATCCAGAAATGTGCTAAATTTAGCGAATTAAACGTTCTCTTCCTCTGCTTCTTCGTAAAACATTTTGGCATGCACAATATTGTCTATCAAGTAAGAATTAAATTACTTTGTGTCACAAAATTCTGTTTCTTTAGGCTACAAGGTGCTATTTCAGAAAAGTCAGATACATATTATATTACAAGTTTTTCCTTGTTTGATTGATTTTTTTGTTTCATTATTTGTTTTCAGTTAAAAGTCAGTGGTGCAAAACACATACCAATCTCTCTTTAACTATCCACTTTATTTTCTAAGGGCTATAAGATTATTACACAACACCTTGGCATCTTAGCGGTTTATGTGAGTAAACTTCACATCAAAAGTCTCGTGCTAGGGCGTCCCGTTCTTGCGTGTGTGAGTCTCTCACACATGCTTTGATAGCCGCCTAATCCCCTCACTGTGACTCTCACATGATGAAGAAATCCCACGGCTCACAGCAGACAGAGGCTAAACACTGCATGGTTTCTCCACCTCAGCTCACATGCTCCTTTGTTCATATTGTAGCAAATGCTCCTCCATGCTCCACTTTAGCTTGTGTCATTCTGACCAGCTAAAAGCACAGGGAGAATCGTTTCCAACATGAGGAATTATTTCAGTACAAAAAGAATTTATTTGCCGTGGTCGAGGAGGGACACCACACATAATGAGTCCAGTCCGCTCATACCAAAGGTAAGGGTTCACTTTTAAACTTCTGTTTTGTTAGGTTAAGTTCCTTTCTGAATATTGAATATCTATCTGTGTATTGAAATATTTGAGGTGGCATTAGTTCTCAAATACTATTTTGTTGCATTCCTGTGTGTCAAAAGGCAAACTCTGCAAAAGAGGACGTTGAGGAGCTTGGCAATGTCACCCCTGAATTTCACCAAGCAGGGCCAAACAATGGACAGGACAACAACAGCCCTGCATTCACAAGCAATCAACCACAGTACAAATATTCTTTTACGGACTATTTCCTGAAATACTTTCTGTTCCTGTGCAATCTGGTGTTCACAGTTCTCGGCCTGGTGGTCCTTGGTCTGGGCATGTGGGGCCTAATTAGCAAAGAGTCGTTTGCTCAGGAGAAGATCGGCAATATCGGCACTGACCCAATGCTGATACTTGTGACTCTGGGCTTTTTGCTAACTACGCTGTGCCTGTCAGGCTGTGTGGGCGCCTTAAGAGAGAACTGCTCTTTACTGAAGCTGTTCTCTGCAGTAGTGTTGGTGCTCATCACAGCCCAGGTCCTGGCTGCCATTATGGCCTACAGTCTGCAAGATCAGGTTGGAGGCTACCTGCGATCAGGGATGTTAGCTGCCATGGTGCGCTACCAGGACGATCTGGATCTGAGGTTCATTACAGACGAGATTCAGTCAAATCTGCAGTGCTGTGGGGCAGATAACTACCGTGACTGGGAGCTCAACATGTGAGTAGAGGGTGACTAACTCGGATACATTTATAAAAAAGTACATGATGACTTATTGGTCAGGATGTAGGAATACCTTGAAAGTTATTGGATATTTTTTATTTCCTCAGATATTACAACTGCTCAGCTCCAGGAGTGCTGGCCTGTGGCGTGCCAGCGACATGCTGTGTGGATCCTTTGGAGAACGGCACAGTGTGGAACTCTCAGTGTGGTCTAGGAGCCCAGCTGCTGGATGAGTTTAGTGCTCAGAGTGTGATCTTCCTGGGCGGCTGTCTGGGGGGACTGTCCCGCTGGATCGAGCAGCATGAAGGCCTGATAGGAACAGTTGGAATCGTCGTACTGGGGGTCCAGATTCTGACTTTGTTTATCACTACACGACTGTTAGAAAGCATCCAGTGGCATAAAGTTTACTTATAACATGGGGTGATGAAAATATTGTGTGCTACTTGGAGCTCTATCTTGTTTCTCCTTTGTAGTAAACATACTGTACCCCTCAACCATAAGAACAAACATCTTATTTATAAGGAAGCTAATTTCAACATGTCAAAGTGACAGACCAAAATGCTAACTCTAAAGCTACAGTATGCACTCATAGTATAAGTACAGAAGTATGTGGATTGAATGAATATGAATATTGGTCCTCTGTGCCTGGAGGGTTGTTGTCAACATGGTTGCCAAGTAACAAGTTACTGCATCGGGCCAAGAAATAGTCCCTCAGACAGCATATTCCCTATAAAACCACAATTTTGTTTGTGTTTTCACACAAACAAAACATAACATGTTATTTAGTGAGCTTTACATTTAGAGATTTTGTTACCATTGGAAAGAGCCAGGCTAATTGTTTACCCCTGTAAAGCTGTAGCTTCATATTTACCATATAGACACGAGTGGTAATATTATTATTAGCAATATGCACGGAATGTAAAAAAGGGACAAACAATAAAACAAAGTATGTAATAGCATGGCAAAGCCGATCTACGGAAAGCCGTTCCACTCCCTATTCAGCCCCATTGTACCTGAATTTGGTTGCAGTTCCACCAGAGTTCCACTGGGGGTGATCGGAGGCAAGTGCAAAATGAATGGGACTCTATGGAGCTAGACGGCTAAATTTATCTCTTTTGCCTGATTGTCATTGAGAAATCTCAGATTGGATTGTAGTTTTTGCAAGTTCAACATGGATTATAGGTCGAAAGTTGAATGAACGAGTACTTATGTCCTTTTGATTTCTTACAAGTTGAGTCGTTGTTGCCCATAACACGCTAGCATTCTGCTAATGAATGCTGATTGGTCAGTGAAGGACTGATTATGATCGGAGATCCCACTTGACGGCATCCGAAGCAGAACCAGAATGTTATGTTATGTTATGATCTTTAAAACATTAGCAAACCTCTTTCTAGCACGTGTATTGACAGGGAGAACCTAACCTGTCAGCTGTGTTGTCGATGCCTCGAGAGAAAAAAGGAAGCGACTCAGAGCTTGCTGTAAAGCGGTATCTCTGACCGTACGATGTGTATGACGTGATTGACATTTTAAAAGGCTTTTTAGAACAAAAAAGCCACTTTAAAAAATCTAACACCCAGCAGTGTGTATTTTCTTAGCCTCCCCTTTCGAATGCAACAATTACTAGACAAAAAATTATATCCTGGATTTTGAGGGGTATAGCTCCATAGAATCCGGTTCACTCTGCACTCACCTGTGAGCGCCCCCTATATGGATCAAGAGTGGAACTGCAACCAGTTCAGAAGCCGGAAGTAACGAGAGAGTGGAACTTATTCCCTTATTAGAAATTCTTTGAGCATGGTTTAACAACATGCTAAGTTTGGGAAAGAGGAAATGAAAGAAAAAAAAATTCGAAGCTTTATTTATTTGATTCAACATGATGCTGATAATTGTACAGAGACTCCGTCTTTGAAGCAAGTAAACAGGCTCAATGTTACCTCTCACACTGCAACCTCAGGCAATGACACAAAGATACATTCAGCATCAGGCAGCTTGAGAATCGCATTAAAATAGATATAAAATATGATAGGTGATAATATATGGAGGTGATAATATATGATATAAACAAGGCAAAGAACAGCATCAACTATATGCAGATATCGTTTTACATGTTCTTTAGTTTGTGTTTTTTTATTTTTTTTCAAGAGCCAATATTGATTATGAAGATTGGGTTGGTAATTGTTCCACTTGCTGCCACATTAGTGCTGTTCTGTTCTGGTAGATATAAAAATATTTTTTTCAGTGAAGAGACTCAGATGATACCATACTGAGCCAGTTCATGCAGCTCTAGATGGCTGTAAGCTTCCCATGGGCAGATTACAGTGACATCTGAAAAAAAGAACCATCCTAATAATAAAAAAAGAAAAAGAAAAAGGGGAACAGTGATGTTGTTTGTGTGTTTTCGTTTGGCAGTAGCCTAAAGTAACTGTGATACTCCTGCTTACCAGTGCCAAGCCCTTCCATTCCTGGAATCTCCTCTCCAAAGCTGAGGGGAAAAAATAAATTGCAAGTTTTATTGTGGATAAATTTATAAAAGACAAACTTTCTAGAAGATGCTCATTAAAATATAGGCCTACCCAATGATGCCCCTCTTGGCAAGCTTGCTCTTGAACTGGCGACTGGCTTAGCCATATCCAAATTCATACTTTTGTTGTTTGAGCTGTAATGGGACAATGTCATACAAAGTGATGCAATGCATGGAAATATTAACAATATTTTGTTTATCGTGACCAAATTTAAATACATTGCATTCAAGACAAACATCAACTTCCACTGCTATATACTGTATTTTGCTATAACATGAGACAAACACCTTAATAACTTAATATCTGAAAAAATACTGAAAAGACTTGTCCAAGACAAATAAGGCTCTTGTTATCTTACGCTGTTGTTACTAATGAACCATCCATAATACACAGCGCATTCATAATCAGATTACTATGAAGACATACTAAATTTGCTTGTGGTCTTAATCTGACAATGGCTGATTTAATTACTTTATCACATTGTCTGACAGTGAAAGGAGTTTTGGAAGGAAACTTTAAAACATTCTACCTTTACAAATTTTATAATGTTCAGTTTTTGTTGACACTGTCAGAAATGTGTAAATCCAATTATGTGTCCACATTGAGGCCATAGTTTAAGGTGGTGTTAAACTGGACTACGTTATATTGTGAGTTTTTTAAGTAACTGTATATGCTAACTAACTTCGCTAGCTAACTTCTCAAAGAATATCGGCTGAGCAACTTTATAACTGTTACCAAGGGTTGAAACGACCAAATGCAATTACATAGTTTAGTAATATTATGCAAATAGCATACCTAATGTTACACTGTATAAAAGTTACAATATTTAAAACAAGCTAGCTAGCTACCGCTAGCGATATGCTAGCTAGATACCGCTAGCTAACTAGGTATACTAGATAGCTGAGTTGGCTAGCTAACGTTAAAGCACAAAATTCAGTTCATAATCAGAACATGTTCACATTTCAAACAAGCGTCCACAAATGGCTCACCTTATGGTTGCTCTGCGGGTCCAACATGAATTGAATACATACTGATACAGACTACTGATAGATATTTTATCTCCTTCGACTAATGTAGCTAACTGTCAGCACCGCTTTTCTATCTTGTCGTTCTTCTCATTCGTTTTGTCTTTTCCCTCGTCGACGTTATCTCAACCGTTCACGCAGTGCACGTACCCTTTTTTTAAAAAAAACACCTCATTCCTATTGGCCATTTCCCCCGCGCAAATGTATTACTGTAAATTGATAAACAGTACATAACTACTGTAAAAAATAGCCGTATATTTCCCATAATGCTTGGCGGTTAGCAGTAATGTACTGCATTTAATTATTACAGTATATTAATGCCCTTATTGCAGTATAATACTGTTACAATTACGAAAAACCGTTACAGTGTAGGAAGGATTAAAAAAAAACAGAAACACTTCCTAAATATAATCTACTACAATACCACCACTAGCTATGACCTTTATGCTAAAACATATAATTTAATTAACACCTCTATGACAGTGTCAACAGAACTTTTTAGTTATTATAACAATATATTTTTTTAAAGTAGATTGTATGGCAAAACATTTGAGACATATATCTTATTGGACACATATATAGGTTTCCCAATTTACAACATTTTAAAATGTAAATGAATGTTTTAATAAAAAACACACAACGTGAGACAAATTGTTATATGGTATAACACTATTAATATCACGATACATTGAGAATGTGTCTAAAAAGCACATGTGCATCAGAAATCATGCTGCAGCTCGAAAGCATGATCTGAGTTGTTGCTAATACTAATACTCACCACTTGTGTTGCTTTGTTATCTCAGTTGGTAGTGCAGTTGGCTGACCTGAACAGAAACATGACAGATGCAGATGTTTTTAGAAAACAACTATTGTTGCCTGGGCAACAGTCTGTTTGCCCTATCTGGCTGAGCTGCCCCTCTAGAGAAAAAGTCTAAATAAACTTTTCTTTCTTTTTTTTCTGTTGAGGCTGCATCATTTCAATGTTAGTAAATCATTTGTAAAGTAAATTACAGATTTGCAAATTAAATTGCCATAGTTAAATATGGGAATAAGCTATTTTCACCCATTTAACCAATGTGTTCACCATCCCCAAAAAACTCAGGGAGTATCTAGAAGTCTACAGTGCCAACTTCTACTTATGAGAAGTATACCACTGTATTTTAAAACTACAACTCGAACTATAGATGCACCTCAGTGCTGTAACTCTGGGTGTAGCTCGCCGGGTACAGTGTGTGCCTCATGTACCAAGGCCCCAGCTCTTACTGCAGCAGCTCAAGGTTCAAATCCTCTCTGAGGCATTCTGCTGCTTATCTTCCCTCTATCTCTCTCCCCTTTCCTGTCTGCACTTGTCCTGTCAATTAAATGCCAAAAAAAATTATCTTAAAAAGAAACACCTCTGAGATGTTTCAGCTGAGATATGAGTCCCTTCCTGTTCGGAGAGTTGGTAAAATGCTTTGTACTCTGCTGAAAGAAGACACAAACATGCCGGGACTGATTTCCTCTGAGGTGTTTTAATGAGTATTTCTTAATGACTCCTTTATGAAACAGAAATACACAAATGGCAAAGGTGGGATTTGAGTTCAAAACCTGCAGGCTGTGGAGTAGTTTCTTTTCATATTGAACTATTAGGACTCAGAAAATCCATCTCAATCTTTTGATTAACGTTTAATTTCATAGAGTCCCTCTGAAGCAGCTTTCAGTTTATTTAATGTATAGATAAATGTATTGCACTATATTAAAGGGTGTAATTGTTAATCACTTATGTCTTGGAAAGTGTTTAATCCCCTTAACTGAGAGAGAGAGAGATCAGTGACCCCCTACTACATTTATTGTATAAAATTAAGTTATATATTAAACTGGGCCTACAATAACGTGTGGGTGGCCTCAAGCTTTTATACATAACATTTTAGTGCATAGAATACAAGCTCATAAAATAATAGTTATTGGCTTTAAAACTACAGTAAACATAAATGTGGCAATCCTTAGGATTAACATCTGTGTATACTTTAGACGACTACCTTACCTATGGGGCAGTAAGCAAATCAATGTTTTTTTTCCTCACTAATAGGCTGATTTAAATTTGCTAATAATAACTTTAGTTTTTGAAAAAAACTTTCTAAAACATTAACAAGAATTTGGTTAGAATTTCTTTTGTATTCAGATTGTAATCTTCTGGGTTTAGTAGCCATAGACTGTAGGCCAAATATTAACAGACTATGGTAGTAGCCTAATTGTGTGGACAAACTGAAGTAACGACGCCATCTAGTGGAGGCACATAGAAACGCCAGTAGTTATTTTAGCCAATCAGGATGACGTTTCCAGCAAGGATCGTGTATTTGATCGGTGGCTATATCACTCTGGGATAAAACACTTCCCCTAGGCGGAAATTGGGGAATCTCTGTGTGGGAAAAGTTGGCTGGAGTATTTTTTTAGATGCCGTAGCTCCGTCAACATAGTTTAATGATTCATTTAACTTTATTCAAGAAAATCAAGTATATGCGAATTCAAACTAAAGGTAATCGAAATATGAGAGAGACAAGGTGCTCATCTTTAAACACCCTGAAATCGGTAGCTGTAGAGTGAAATTGATAAAAACATGGGTTGGGAACTGGGTTCATTTTTATTTGATATATTTAGGCCTGAGCGTTTGAGGAAAAAATGTCCTTATATTATATTATATAGCTAAATGACCACGGTACCCGAAAAAGTGAACGAGTGAGCGCTTCTTACTTCCGCCCTCCCAGTCACCGAGGAGGGTTGTGGTTTGTAGTGTATGGTATACACGCTGCACCACATGTGTTATTGTTTTGTTAAGACTATTTATAATACATTGAAATAAACTACAGTGACATGGGGAAGAATAAGAAGAACAAAACCAAAGAGTTGGGTACACAGGCGGGCAAGGCCGGACAACATTCAAGGTAACGTAAGGACGCTAGCTGTGTGTAACAGAAAAAACGGCTAACGTTAGCTAGCTAGCTAGCTTACAGCAGCTAGCTAGCTGTTATTAGCCCTCTTCGTTAGTTGCGAGCATAGCGAGCTATCAAATGAGATTCAACATGTCAACATCATCCTTGTATTTAGCTAAGTGAGGACACATAACCGTTAGATGACCACCTGCATTATTTGTGGCCATCTAAGGCTGACGTTTATTCCACTGTTTCCTTACGTTAACGTTACATGCTGTCTGGACTGTAACGTTGTTGTGTCACAACAGTGATAAGAAGCTCAAACGAGATGGTAAACCCAAGAAAGCCAAACAAGACCACCTCGAACACATCCCCTTTAAACTCCGAGAGATAATGAAGAGCAAGGAGAGAATGAAAAGTGGAGCCTTGAACACCAAAAAGCTTAAAGAGGGTGAGGAGAAAAACGTATTTATTTATACTTCTGTGATGCATACTTTATTTTTAACAGTAAGGGTTTTTGTTTATAACTAGTGAGGAATTTGTTTCTGTCTCTTTAGCCATCTCCCCTAAAGGTAAACCAGACGATTCCAAAAGTGGAGACATCCCTGTCCCACATTTCAGGAGGGGAAAGGCGGAAAGTGAGAAAGCATACCTACGGCGCATGGAGAATGAGACAAAACACGTCCTCTTTCTCACAAAGAACCAAGTAGACAGAAAGCCTGAGCTGGGTGCAGACAAACAAGAGAGGCCCGCGGACACCGGCAAGTCTGAGAAAAAGAAGGAGTGAGTACACTTTGATTTGTAATCAGAAAAAACAATTAATAATTAAATAATGATGTGTATTTGGGCTGTTATGGGATGTCAATAAAGACCAAGTTAATCAACTAATAGAATGTAGACCACAGTAAAACACAGATGTAAAAGTGATTATCATTCCTGGCTGATATCTGTCTAATTTGAGTTTTGCTGTTTTTGCTACAGGCATGATACAGTCAGATTACAGAGGCTACATCAGAAAAAGTTGGACAGACAAGAGGACAAGATGGAAAAAGAGATGTTTGTAGGTAAGGAACATTCACCACTACAAAGATGTGAGGGAGCAGTTCTTTCCTGTATGATTCAGTACAAACATGCACTGGTCAAGTTTGAAGGACGTTTAAGATTATCAGGTGGTAGGCTTCGTTTTGCAGTTTGACTATTGCACCAATCGGAGCGTAAGAATGGTCATCCTCCCCCGACCTCAACCCTATTAAAAACCTTTGGAGCATCCTCAAGCAAAATATCTATGAGGGTGGGAGGCAGTTTGCATCAAAACAGCAGCTCTGGGAGGCTATTCTGACATCCTGCAAAGAAATTCAAGCAGAAGCTCTCCATAAACTCACAAGTTCAATGGATGCAAGAATTGTGAAGGTGATATCAAAGAAGTGGTCCTATGTTAACATGTAACTTGCCCTGTTAAGATGTGTTTGATTGAAATAGCTTTTGATTTCAGTAAATATGACCTCCTAATGCCGCAAATTCAGCAAATAACCATTTTTGGTTCTTTACAACCTATAAAATGTGTTGAAACTCTGTTGTGCATAATAATATGGAACAGTGCATTTTGAGTTTTTTATTTTTGAAAAAAATACTGTTTTCATTGGTGGTTTGTTCACTGAAATTCGACTTATACCCTAACGGTTGGTGACTTGAAAATTATACTGACTGTCATTTGCATTGACTATTTAGGAAAATCAGTGTAAAATAGCATTTGCATAATTCTTTGGAACACAGTGTATTCATACATGTAGGAGTACCTATTTAAATAAACACACAGTCGCAGAGTTTACGCAGTGTCTTTTTTATTTTACTCATGTTTTCTTCATGAGTCAAAGCCAGGCAACCGTGAGCTGTGAGGGAGAGCGCGTGTCCTCCGCCCCCCGTGCTGGACCGCCACCCCGACCCTGTCTCCTGACAGCAGAGGGGCCGGAAAAACAAGCCAAAATATGTCGGTCAATGGCAGAAATAAATCATTCACTTTGGCCATTAATGACACTTTAAAAGAGAAACGTACACCTGAAGAATAAATAGAAATGGTGTGCATCGTCACGTTTCCTGTATTGAATATCATTGCAAAACATAATGCTATACTTTTTTAAAAGCGAGGAATAATATCCTGTCTCCTTTTGTATAGCACCAGTTGGGGCTGTGCTGGACACTGCTCTCTGGGCATTGGGTCTTCTGGCTCCATCACTACATTTATGGCACCCTGTTTTCCTGCACAGTGTTGTGCAGAATCCCACAGGCTAAAACAATGTTGCAGACTTTTTCTAGCATGTATTGAAGGGTCCCCCCCGCTGATGCAAGACAGAGCCATCTGCCCTTAATCAGTCCGATGGAGCGCTCCACCATGGCCCATATGCTTGTTTTCTGTCGTACGTTCGTTTCATAAATGAGGGCCACTGACTGTTTCCTTAAAATCTAAGGAACCCATAGAGCTCAACAGGGACCGCCCACTTTTTTAACAGCTCTGGTTCCGGAAGTGTTTTTTTTCCCCCTTTTAATATTATCCTTAAATGCTTATATAAGAACTTTAAGCCTGAAACCAACCCAACCAGCTCCGAGATTGTGAGAATTGTGACCATAAAACACTTGATTGGGCGCAAAATAACTTTTTGAAAACGGCAAAAACGGCAAAGGTACAGAGACTGAGTACAGAAACTATCATAGACTTCAATGGTAAAAGCTTGCTCTAGCCGTTGGCGGGTGCAGTAAACCTTTCCATGGTACCAGCAAGTTCCACCAATCAGAGACTTTGCTGTTACAATTAAGTATGTGGGTAGTGTAGTATTTCTCCATAGGATTGCAAATCAAACCTGAAACAAGATTGATTTCGTACAGACTTCTAGCTTCTACAGGAGCAAAAACTTTGGCTTCACAACCTTGGAGCTTGTGCTCAGTCTACCTTGGACGGTTTTGACATTATGGCTGCTAATCAAAATCCTCATGGAGAAAATGAATGGGATTTTTAATTCCGGAATCCCACTTTTGAGCTCTATTGGGTTAATATTGTTTCACGTTTATCTGAAAGTATATCTCCAAAAAAGCCAAAACATTCATTACTGCTGCATCAATCATTTCAAAATGAATGATTTTCTTTTTAGAAGTGGATACAATTGTCAAAACAGAATAATATATAAAGCTTGTTTGTACAATGATATGATGGGTTTTTGTTTTGTAGATTATGTTCCCTTTGGTGAAGTTGCAATGGCCCCGCCGACTTTCAGCGCCAAACCCAAGAAAGCTCCAGTCAGATCTCAGGTAACTGTTATGCAGTTATCACGTCATGTCTGCCAATGGCTGAACAAGATCTTAACTGTGTTGTTTTCTCCTCTACCAACATCATCCAGAAGGCATCAAAGGAGCTGCTTCTCAACTCTCTCTTAGGCCACACGGTGATCTCCACAGCCAAGCCCTCCATGGCCAGACAGAGAATCATGGAGGAGGAGAGGGAGCGAGCAGTGGAGGCCTACCGCCTTCTTAAGAAACAGAAACAGCAGCAGCATGAGGCCAGGGCTGCCAATCTGGAAAAACTTAAGAACCCTCAGTGACGTTTTCATTTGTAATTTAGAAGTCACTGACTTCAATCAGCAGTGAAGCACAGAAACTGAAACAATGAAAGATAACCATCAGCAGACTGTAATGTACTGTATGTGTGATAGAACTGGAACTGCCAGTGTGGAACCTTACCACAACGTAGCTAACTGTCAGGGAAAGAAGCAAACATTTGAATCTGCTGCCCACAGTATAAGGTAAGTAGTGATCACCATTCACCTGTCACTTTCACTGTCACATATTTAGCTCCAAAGAGAACAGGACATTCAAATTGTTAATGCACGTTTAAATGCCTTATGAAGAAAACGGATTCACCCCTAACTAAGTACATTGAGACAGGTTGATTTCTCGCCCTCGTAACTGTCAGATGTTCACTCGCAGCCATGGTGTTTAGTTGTATTTACACTGTTTTTGTATTTGCGTATTTAGATAGTCACTATGACGTCATTTGTGATGTGGTAGACAATAAAATCATAAAGGCTACGTCTAGGCAAAGATAAACCTTCAATTATTTGCTGTTGTCCCACTAGAGGGCAGTCCTGCAGGAAGCTGCTTTCATGTTTGTATGGAGAGCAGAACATGCACACTGAATTGTTTCGGACTTCTTAAAAAAAGAGAGAAAAAAAAAAGAGGAAAATCTATTTTTGATGGCACACCTTCCCTTTTTATAAATGTGAATGTATAGCTGTAGACTTGGAATATTTTCATACTCTGTAACCCTCTGTACCGTAGAGCCTAAATCCTGGGATCTATAAATCACCTCAGCCTTTTTAAATGTGGAGCGCTTATTAGAGCCTGGCACAGCTAATTACAGTCGTAATCCGTAAATGAACATGAATAAGGCCTTTGTTTAAACATTGGCCTCTGGGACAAACTGTTCAAATTCGGATATGGTTGTTCAACAACTTCATCTTTACAAATCATCCTAGATCTAAAAGCAAACCTTACGCTGATGATAAATTTTTTTTGCAGTGGTGGTCTACTGAATAATATCACCAGATGGTATTAGACCTACCTATTATTACTGAATCCCTGTTGTCTGGTCTATGGGTTCTCAGTCATTTCTGTTTGAGCAGCTTTTTTTGTTTTTCCACTGAGGGTTGTCACAGTGACAAGGAAATGCATTAAGTGGGGACAGCTGTTTGTGATTGGTAGCGCTGACTCCCTTGAGCTGAGCTTAACCACCATTGGTCATTTACACCCCCCCCCCCCCTTGTCCATGTGAACAAGACAGCTATCCGTATTATCGAGGGATTTACAAATGCTGTCTGTCAGTGAAAGCTGCTGTTTTTGACTTCGGCTCAAGTCACTGATTAGGAATTAACATCTAATACACTTTAAATAAAGAAAGGTCTTTATTTTAAGGGTTTAATGTATATGTTTATTTACCCTCCTCTGCAGTGTGACTGTGACACCCAGTAACCACTTTATGAGATACATGGATGCAAAATGCAGTTTAGGCTTAATCCAGAGTTACTCAGGTCACTGACGTTAGACAGGTAAGATGTTGTTGGAAATGCAAGGAAAACATATGTCTGAATGCTGTTTTGTTTACATTTGAATATGTTTTTCCAGCTGTGTGTTCACCATCAGGTTGTATGACAAGACTGCGCTGCTTATATTTACTGAAGCTCTTTGCATCCGTTCTTATATCTACAAGCAGGTGATCCAAGGGTGCAGGCAAGAGGCATTACAATGTAAAATCTCGACATTTGTTTTTTGTTGTACATCTGATCAGTCTGATTTCCAGATTGTGAGCAATTTCCTTTCTGAGCAAGTACTCGTGGCTGCTGACAGCGCAGGATGGTGGGAGTAATTAGGAGAGAGCCTACTCAGCCGGCTGCTAGGCAGCCAGAGCTTGCTCTGAAGCTCTTAAAGTGTGTACATGTGTAAGCGTTTGTGTGAAAAATTACATGTGAATAATTGTCCCTCTGATCGTAAGTCAAAGCAGTTGTCAGTGCTAATTTGTCCATTCACACAGTGTGTTTATCTGCAGCCCACACAGCCTCCTATGTAGCAAACATGTATACAGAGAAGGCTCCTAGCAAGCTTTAACTATAGTTCTGCTGTCAGATACTCCATCAACTCGCATTGTAAAGCCCCAAACTCAACATGTGAGTGCATCCACACAATGGCTCTAAGACTATTATAGCTGTAAATTCTAAGTAGAAAAGGGCATCATATGGGTTTATTGTCAGATTTTACTGTTTGGGTAGTGTATCATTTCCTAAATACAGCAGTTATCAGTGTACACCCAGTCACTGCAGTATGATCCCTGCATGTGGCCACAGATAGAGCTGTTAAAGCTTATCAAGCCAACATATGTAAATAATTGCTCTGGGCAGTGTAATCCTTGTGACACTTCCTCTTGCGATATCCCACATCTGCCTTCTCGTTAACAATTCAAAGATGTAACAGCCACATTATTTAAGTAACTTTTTACATTTTTAATAAGTTAAAATTTACACCTTATACATACAATTATAATTTTCGAAATCTACAGCACTACAAAATCATGGCTTTAAGAGGAATTGAAACCTAATTTCACAAGTATGTTTTACAACAGCCAACAGAAATTACAAATTACAGCCAGCAGATTTAAGATAAAAGCATTATATTGGTGAGAACACAATTACAACTTTCAATGTTTGTGAATAAAACATCCAACGGTTAAGTTATAGACCCTGCCTTCGCTTGAAACTTTGCGCCTAATCCTTGTCTACAGCTTCTCCACCATCAACCTACAGTAGGTCACCTGAACGTTTTTGGAACGTTGTTACATTTTGGGATTTAGATTTTGTAGAAATGTAAAAAGTTGAGACAGAAACAATTGTTGCTCTCTCTCTCTCTTAGCTAGAAGGTAAATGAACTGCTTTCCCATACAGATACATACATGCCACTTTTTCTCTTGATTTTCTTTCTGAGTAAAGCTACAAGTGAGCAAAGCTGGCTTTAGTTGACAAGAATAAAGTTAAGGGCACTTGTTGCCATAAAGTGAGAATGGGAAGTAAATAAAAGGCACTTGATATGAACATGATTGTGGCTATGTATATAATTGCCTCTATAAGCTGTCAATCTCCAATTGTCAGTGTTTTTCATCTTTGATTTATGACTCCACTTTTGCACACAGAACAGACAAGCATTGCACAAACAGAGGAAATAAAGTACAAAAATAAGATTTAGAAGTGTGTGTGTGTGTGAGAGAGGCTAGGTCACAAAGTGTAATTGCTGCAGATTGACCACCACAGTGTTCATGTTTTAAGATTCTTGCCAAGGAAGAGAAAGGAGGGTACATTACATTTGATACAAGGAACTCTGATGGGAGAACAAAGCCCTGGTGGAGATTTCATAGCTGAAACAACTGATTGTGTAGGTGACGCCCTCGACTCAAGCTTCCTGCGCTTTAGAGTCCTTTTAAAACAGCGAGGACTCGGCGGAACGAGGCTGGGAGCTACCATTTCCTGGATTTAGAGAGTGGGCTTTGGCTCGAGGCATCCTCGTATCTTGGTCCATCTGTAGAAACACAGAAGTGATTACTTTTAGCAGATGTGACAGAAGAAGAAGCAGTCTGTGGTGTCAAATATTGTATACTCACTCACCTTAGTCATACCCTTGGCAATCAGGGCTATTTCAGTGGGCTGGTACACACAACTTCGTAGCTGACCATTATAAGCACCAAATGGAGACACTGGCTTTGAGGGTACTGGTAAACAAAAGGCGGAGGATGATTGAAAAGAGCTTGTTGCGATGATTGTCCAGTCCATTACTTTATAGTTTTAGACTTAACACAAGTTCCGCATTGAAACGGGTATGAAGAACAGAAACAACACACTTTTAAGACATCTGCCATTGTTTAAACACTACCGTCTCTGTAGCGACACACATTTACTCAAACTGGCCAGTTAAGTGAATCAATATTTGCTGCCTCTGTCAAGATAAATTTGACGCCTTGTACAAGTTGGATATTGTAAAACTTTAAATGCACCCTGCAGTATATTCTATTTTAAATATGTGATAGTGTCATGCTCAGACCATTTCCTTTATATTTTACCAACCTGACAACCAAACATTTTGCTGTGACTATTTTTTCAATAGGATCATTCACTGCAAACATGGTACTGATACTCCACATTGCTCAGTACTGGTGATGTATCAGGATTAGTTTTAATAGTATTACAATGTGACTTCCCAAGCAAAGTTAATAAATTATGTTCTTTTAAAGAATTTGTAGTGTGGTGACTGCCTCATAATATTGACCAAGGATATAATCTTCTGCAAGTAGATTAGACTTTTGTCCTAAAATGGAGGTATGTTTTTTTTGAATGGCACATCTTTAGTTTTATCCGATGCATTGTGCACTGCCAGACACTAATGTGGACAAAAACGCATAATGTAGAGTGCAATGATACATTGTAAGATTGATGTTTGACCATAACGTGTCATGTTGTACCTGTTGGAGGCTCGTCCATAGTGAAGGCTTTATTTTCCATGTATACGTTCTGGTGGAGTGGCTCCGGCTCCTTAAGGATGTTGTCATAAACCAGACTTCTGGCAGGATAAACAGCTTCTCCATCAAATGACTGCTCCTGGTCTGGGTCCTCCTGGGTTAGTACGCAGATTGCCGGGATGGTGTAGAGGAAGAGGAACACCCAGGCATTTGACAGCACGGCTACAGCCAGAGTAGGATCGTCCCAGTTGGGATTTCCTGCCACTCTGTTTCCATGGATGTACATGCCAATCCAAGCTACCCAGATAGCCAAGGTGAAGAGCCCTGTGACCAGGATGAAGGCTCCATCTCGGCGCCAGTGCTTGTGCTTGTGTGTCAGTGAGGGGCCAGCCATCAGCACCACAGCTACTAGCAGAACCATCACATAGATCAGAGCCATCACAAAGTCCTGGTTAGCAATGCTGCAGAACATATCCGGGATGATTACACCTCCGGGTGGGCTTCTGACCACAGTGATGATAAGCCACTCAGTGTTGATGATCACCTCGACCATCCACAGACCCAGGGCTCCCAGGCATAACATCCAGCTCCTGGGCCCCCGGCCTCTCCGCTTCAGCAGGGCAAGCCACAACCCGTGCATGACCAGGCAGGCTAGACAGCCTGAGAACAGTACTCCAAAAAGGAACCTCCGTGCAGCACAGCTGGTGGAGTACCGACCCACAATGAAGGCAAAAGTGAGCCCAAAGAGTCCCAGAGTAAACACCAGAAATCCGGCCTGCAGGCCCACCATACCCTTTCTCTTCTTGTCTGTCACAAATGGTAAACTGGCCATGAGGATGACCAACAGAACAAAGGAAGTCACCAAACCAGCGGCCGCAAAGGCCTCCACCACCACTCCCCACACTGTAGTCAGGTCACACAGGTTGTAATATATGGAGCTGATACTGGAATCGCATCCTTTTGGAGCACTGGTCGGTCCCATGGCTTCACTGCAGTTTTTGGAAAGTGCTGCAAGAAAAACAACCTGATAATTTAACTTGCATGCAAATGCAACTTTATTATTTGCATCCCTGGTTGTTAAAATATGAATGGAAAAACAAATTAGTGGCTTTGCCTACATCTGAAAACAAAATGTTTCCCTAGATTACTGTCACAGCATTGTAAATAAACAGTTCCATCCACATACTGTACTGAGCCAGTTGTGTGGAGTCTTACTGTGTTATACTAAAATTGTTGTCCATTGAAATTAATTCATTTGAATCTGTGAAGAATCCAAAAATGACAAACATTGTCCACAACATAGAATCATGTTGTAAGCACAGCTTAGTCTAGCTTTTGTACACCATCTAATTCACAGAGGCATCATGTAGCATCTTAACAGGAGACATAATGAGTAGCCTAGGCTATTCCCCACCCAGCATATCCTAATTTAAAGGTAAAATTGTTTTTTATTCAACTATAACTCCAATAATAATCCCACTGTCAATGTAATAGTGTTTTCCTTTTGTACCGTCCAAAAATCTACTACAATAATAAGCTATAGCCTAAAACGGATCGAAGGACATTGGTGTCCAGTGAAAATATCAAAGTTTTGTGATTTTGAAGTAAACTGATATATTAAGTGTTCCTGTAGTAGCCTATGTTGACAGAATTCCCCTAAATTCGTATGAAAATAAACTATTAAACTATAGCCTATTCAAAAATGCACTGGATTATATGTCACAACGTTAAAAACAGACATTTTATTATTAGCCTAAATTTTGATTTACGTAGCCTATTTAAAAGTTGACATTTTTAAAATGGCACATTAAAAAAAAAAAGTCCCAGGCTAAATCATTATGATACGGTTTTCAGGCTAACCATATACGGTAACACAATTATATTACTTAACGTTATGTTAGTAGGCATATTAGAGTATAGGCTAATACAAGCCTGTGGTGACTTTGCGTCAGAATTCTTACCTGGACTGATGATAGAGAGCAGTTCCGCTCCAACAGGTGACTCAAGTGGATTTACTCCAGTAAAAACCTTGTCCGAAATATTCGCTTTCTTCCTCGGGTATTAGCAAGCTCTTGACATATGTTTCGACCAATTTCTGAGCGTTCAAATATCCACTTAATGGATCCACGGCGTTTTTTCCCCCGGGCGGAATCATGGACAGTCCTCCATCTGCCCACACCTTCTCAGTTGTTACTGAACCATGTTATAATTAACTCACCGGCAGTCGCATCAAAGTAGTTGTCCTGTAAACTTATTATTTATTTAATATTTTATTTCATTATTAGCCTGTGGATGTGAATGTAATACTGTGGCCATCCATTTAGCTCAAACCACTCTGTGTCTTCATCCAGCCTCTCTGGTGATGCCAGCTTTGCATATTCTGTGAGATTAGCGGCCGGCGGCCTGTTATTCAGGCAGCTTAGGCTACATCCAAACAAAGGGTCCACTCACCTCTCAAGTGAGACAGTTCCACTCGTATAGTATACAGGCTGTGCAACAAATGGTCTGAGCTGGGACCTGTTTGACATGCAGACACTTTGATTTCATAATGATTGAGGAATAATGTTTTGTTTTTACGGGTTTAGTGATTAGATAAATGTTTTGATTACTGTTTAAATGTGGATTCTTATGGAAAGATCAGCTGCTGCACTGACAACAATTTATACTTTGAGTTGTATAGACAGAAAAGGCTCATTCAGTTTTTCAATTTAATAAATCAACTCAAATGTATGCCATTTAGTGCAAGTTCAATAATTAAATTAATACTTTATATACAACATGCATCTTGAGAAATCTAATCAGTCTACTTTCACTTTTTAAGGATAATAAGTAGAGCAGTCATCATCAGAGTGGAGACTGTGCCTCCAGTTCGCAGAGCCACCTGGTGGAAAATATTGTTACAGGAGAGATCGACTCCTGTGTTACATAATCAAATCAGATTACACAACAAAACAGATTTTGATCTGTTGTAGGTCATGCCAGTTAGCAGCCATTTGATAAATGGGAACATTAACGGATGCCATTGATTTAAAGCTTTTTTACTTAGTACTACTTAGTAAAACTTAGAAATATTCAGAAATTTGCTGAAATACTGGGATAAATATGAATCTATGACAATCCCTCAAAACCTACCTTTGTTAATGTGACTAAAAAGATGGATTGACTTTCATGGGTTGCTCTTTGTATGGTTGTAAGTCATACTTTAGTCTCCTAAGGCAAACCAGAGGATTTTTAAATTATATTTATTTACACTTCTTTATTTGATCTGTATATTTCTGTTTGCTTGTTTGCCTTGGCTTTGTGAATATTTAAAGTCACAAACCTCTCATCATCTCTCTTCCTCATTAAATTGTGAAACCTGCAGTTAGGAAAAACAGTGACAGTGTCACAAAGAAATAGGCCTAATAATAAATGCAATTGCAAAATTGAATTTGCTGCCTGAGTGGTGCGGTTTGGCAGACACATTGATATGCTTGGAAATATAAGTGTGAGACCTTTTTTCTACACATTTGTATGTTTTTATTTATTGGACACTTTGGTGGATCCATGTAAAATGTGTTTATTTCAGAAGCCATTTGTGTAATGTTTAGGAGAGCTGGTTATCTAGTGCATCCCCTCTGGGTTTAGCACATAAGGTCATCCAGGACACTTTGCTTAAACTCACTCTGGCATGCAGCCTGTACTAAATGTACTGTTTATACTGGTGATGGAGCCCCCTGTGGTGAATCGATCCCTCAATGAATACCGTCCCGAGTGGTGCTCTTACAAACCCAACAGCTCGTCAATCCATCCCTTTGCATTATGGTACAGATTCTTAATAGGAGCTGATAAAAGGAGAAAGCAGTGTGACCTAAATGAAGAGCTTTGGGTTTATTCTGTTTTCATTATGTAGCTCAACAGCAGCTGCCTGAATTGCATTTTAGTATACAGCTATACCCAATATATAATACCAGGTAGACCAATATGTTAACACAGGTCATCCAAAGAGATTCATAGCATTCATATAAAGCTCATTTATGTTATTTGTGTGCATCTGTATCCAACTCCAGAAAGTAAAACCAATAGAAGATGCCACCACAGAATGATTCAGTGCCTTGTCTGTGTTGTCTAGTCTACTTTGTTGCAGCAGGCTTCATTAGGGCACCTCAGCAGCACCGCTCTCCTCCGAGAACCTGTCAGGTTATTCATAGCAGTGGTTCAGGTTGGGGTCTCATAGGACATTTCTTCTCCTGCATTTTGACTGCAGCCTGGCAGCCCTCGGGGCATCACCACAACCCAATTCACTCTGCAATCATGTGTCTTCTTGTCTGTCTATGTCTCTCAGTATTGACTGACCCATCTCTGACTGACAGATCAGTGCTAACTGAGGGAAACATTAGTTTTGTAAACATCAGTTTGAGCCATGAGGCGTTACCTATTATTGTCATCCCTGCCTTTTCTCATTGAAACAAACTTCTGTTGTATCCCAGTTACTATATATATATATATATATATATATATATATATATATATATATATATATATATATATATAAAAAAAAAACACACACACAACCACACACATATAGTGAGGAAAATAAGTATTTAAACACCCTGCTATTTTGCAGGTTCTCCCACTTGGAAATCATGGAGGGGTCTGAAATTGTCATCATAGGTGCATGTCCACTGTGAGATTTTTGATTTTTGATTTTTTTGTATGATTTTTTAACTATTTATTTGTATGATACAGCTGCAAATAAGTATTTGAACACCTGAGAAAATCAATGTTAATATTTGGTACAGTAGCCTTTGTTTGCAATTACAGAGGTCAAACGTTTCCTGTAGTTTTTCACCAGGTTTGCACACACTGCAGGAGGGAGTTTGGCCCACTCCTCCACACAGATCTTCTCTAGATCAGTCAGGTTTCTGGGCTGTCACTGAGAAACACGGAGTTTGAGCTCCCTCCAAAGATTCTCTATTGGGTTTAGGTCTGGAGACTGGCTAGGCCACGCCAGAACCTTGATATGCTTCTTACAGAGCCACTCCTTGGTTATCCTGGCTGTGTGCTTCGGGTCATTGTCATGTTGGAAGACCCAGCCTCGACCCATCTTCAATGCTCTAACTGAGGGAAGGAGGTAGTTCCCCAAAATCTCGCAATACATGGCCCCGGTCATCCTCTCCTTAATACAGTGCAGTCGCCCTGTCCCATGTGCAGAAAAACACCCCCAAAGCATGATGCTACCACCCCCATGCTTCACAGTAGGGATGGTGTTCTTGGGATGGTACTCATCATTCTTCTTCCTCCAAACACGGTTAGTGGAAATATGACCAAAAAGTTCTATTTTGGTCTCATCTGACCACATGACTTTCTCCCATGACTCCTCTGGATCATCCAAATGGTCATTGGCAAACTTAAGACGGGCCTTGACATGTGCTGGTTTAAGCAGGGGAACCTTCCGTGCCATGCATGATTTCAAACCATGACGTCTTAGTGTATTACCAACAGTAACCTTGGAAACGGTGGTCCCAGCTCTTTTCAGGTCATTGACCAGCTCCTACCGTGTAGTCCTCGGCTGATTTCTCACCTTTCTTATGATCATTGAGACCCCACGAGGTGAGATCTTGCATGGAGCCCCAGTCCGAGGGAGATTGACAGTCATGTTTAGCTTCTTCCATTTTCTAATGATTGCTCCAACAGTGGACCTTTTTTCACCAAGCTGCTTTGCAATTTCCCTGTAGCCCTTTCCAGCCTTGTGGAGGTGTACAATTTTGTCTCTAGTGTCTTTGGACAGCTCTTTGGTCTTGGCCATGTTAGTAGCTGGATTCTTACTGATTGTATGGGGTGGACATGTGTCTTTATGCAGCCAACGACCTCAAACAGGTGCATCTAATTTAGGATAATAAATGGAGTGGAGGTGGACATTTTAAAGGCAGACTAACAGGTCTTTGAGGGTCAGAATTCTAGCTGATAGACAGGTGTTCAAATACTTATTTGCAGCTGTATCATACAAATAAATAGTTAAAAAATCATACATTGTGATTTCTAGATTTTTGTTTTTAGATTATGTCTCTCACAGTGGACATGCACCTACGATGACAATTTCAAACCCCTCCATGATTTACAAGTGGGAGAACTTGCAAAATAGCAGGGTGTTCAAATACTTATTTTCCTCACTGTATATATATATATATATATATATATATATATATATATATATATATATATATAAACTTAGCACAAAAAGTAAGGAAATTTGTGTTTGGTAGATTATTTCTCTGTGGTAATAATGCTTTTTGGCAATACATTTTATACTGTTGGAAAGCCTGTTTAGTTCACTTTCAAATGGTGCCCCATTTGTAAGGAACATGCATTTGTGGGATGAGCAGCAGCGCTGAGTATGTGGGTTGCGCCCATGAAAAATTTGCCAAATCTTCTCTGCCAATGCCAAACAGCTTATTCTGCCATTGACTCGTTTGGTGGATTGGATGATTCTGCCTACGGCAGATGGATTGTAGGGTCAAAGTGTGGAGAAGACGCGGAGAACGCTATGCTGATTGCTGCACCGATAGAGTAACACCTTTTGGTGGAGGCAGTGCCTGCCTCACTGGAAAAACGAGGCTTGTCATCACTGGAGGCATTCTCAATGTAGAGAGATATAGAGATGAGATTCTGCAACCAGTGGCAATCCCATATTTCCACAGTCAAATTTTTCATGGGCGCAACCCACATACTTAGTGCTGCTGCTCCTCCCACAAATGCATGTTCCTTACAAATGGTGCCCCATTTGTAAGGGAACTAAACAGGCTTTCCAACGATATAAGATGTATTGCCAAAAAGCATTGTTACCACAGAGAAATCATCTACCAAACACAAATTTCCTTACTTTTTGTGCTAAGTTTATATATATATATATATATATATATATATATATATATTTTGTATATGTTAACTATGATGTTTGTGTCTCTCATGTCATGTGGCTCACTTTGAGTAGCATTACGTATTGATTATCATAGGTTGGATGTTCCCTGTAAGCGGCAGACCATTAACTCCATACCCAGCTGGAATTTGTATCACACACATTCATTGAACCCTCTGCCCTCTGTGAGGTTTGTGATGCAACATCTGCACCTGAAAGATGTATGAGATTAGTAATGTGACTATATAAAGTCCTGATTGGCAGTTGAATTTGATTTACAAAGCTTGCCTTACACTGATGAGCAGACCCAGCACCAATACAGTCATCCTTCCATTAGTGAGATTAACATGCCATCAGAGGAATAATTGTTCTCAGCTATAAAAATTGCCTTACAAAATGGATTATGAAATTTGATGGACTGCAGTTTGTCACACATATTAGAACCTCAATTACCTTTGGCAGATAGTCTCAGTGGCAAGCTACTGTAATTAATTGACTTATTAAATGGCACTGATTTCTACTTAACTTAGATATCATAAACAATATTTTGCAGTCCAGAGATTTGCTGCATTCTGAGTGCCATTAAAACATAAAAATGTCAATATTGATTGGTAATAGTGCCTAACCCCCCTGACTTTTAACAGCCCCCCCCCCCCCCCCCCAAAAAAAAAAAAACATTAAGCTGAGTCCTTGACTGGCCCAGTGCCACTGATCCATGCCATGTAACATCCAAAAGGGAGAAATTCAAAATTAAAGCTGTCGCTATAGCAACGCCCCTGGCAGATTCCACCAATCAATGGATTCCGTGGGGTTGCGAGATGCGCCAGGGAAAGGCCGGCGTCCTACATAAAGAGTGCGGGACAGGGAGTCGGGCGGCACACACGGGGCAACACACCTTTCTGCACACACACGACAAAGGCACAGCAGCAAGAAGAGTCAGGAGAAGAGTGGCATAGAGTAAGGAAGAGAGGGGGTAAGGACAAAGGAACAGAGGCAGGGAATAACTAAGAAGATATGGTACGCTCATGTGAACAAGGGATCCCTGCCTGGGTCTATGTGGGCACCCTGCTCCTCTTAATCCACTCTGTCACAGTTAGAGGAGGTAAGATAACAAATGGCATCAGTAGTTTCAGTTGTTTGCCTTCAAAGAATCATATCACCTTTGCATCTTTTTCTTTCTTTTTTTTAAATATCCTACGTTGTAAGAAAAACTGTATTGTTCTATTTCAGTCCAGCTTCCCCCATACTGTCAGTGGATAGTAGGGCACGACATGAATGTGCGGCTCATGCTTAGCCTCAGGGCAGGGGATGGGTATTTGTCTATTCTACTCATCCTGTCCTCATCTATCTGTCTGCTGGGTGGAAAAGCAAGGAAAGACAGGCAAGTCCATTTGCTGCCTGGCTTTGTTCTGGCTCAGTAATACAGTACAGTACAAGCGCTGAGGGAACGCTTTTCTTGCTCCTTAAAGATCTTACTTTGACTGATTTTGACCAAAGCTATTGAAGGCCACATTCCTGTGCTGTCGGATTAGATCTCATTTGAAATTCCTCGTGAGCACAGACTCATCTAATCATGTATTTAGGAACTGTGTATAAAGTGTTTTTATTTGATGTTTTCAGCTCATCTCAGTTTGAGTGGAAAAGACACTGAAACTATCTTTATTCATAGCTTGTTTTTGTCTACTTTGAATTGAATCAGAAAAAAGAAACAGATAATGTATACCTTTTACCCACTTAGGATGAATTTGGTGAGTTTTTTTTCAATTGGCTTCAATTGGATTGTGCCACAATCATTTGTCAAAACACACCCCCACACCATGCTCAGCTGGCTCAGGGTGCTGGCTGGCAAATGGGGAAAGGGTTACTTTGAAGTGCAGGTGCTTGATTATGTTAGAGATTTGAAGACTGTGAGACATTCCAGGGAGCCAATGTGCTCCCCCTGTGCCTCATTAAACCCCCAGTAATAGGCCAACATGGCTGCTGATGGCTGTGGCAGAATGGAAACAGCAGCTTGTCATGTTGAGTCTTTCATGTGTTATTCTCCAGTATCTGCCACTTGTACTTCCGCACAAGAGGACCCATAGAAGCAGCCATCTGCAATGGCACTGCAAACTCAGGATTCTTTTCTGAGCGCCTGGTTTCGGAGGTTTTCTGAGTCAGCCACCTGGCTTGTCCTCTATTATTGAAACCAGAGGAATAGAAGGATGTGCAAGTGTGCTTTTTCCTCTGACAAGTATTGTCAGTTGTGGTTTAGTCGAAAAGTTAGGGAGTGCTTTTTCAGTTCTTGCTGTGTCACATCTGATTTAAGTTGTAGAACAAACGCACCGGAATTCTGCTGTGAAATCTTTGAAAGCAGAGGCAGGCTGATGCAAAATTAATGGAAAACAATCTGAAAAAAACTGATACTGTAGTTAATTGCAATTCTAAGGCAAATTTCCTCTGCATTTAAATATTGAGGGTTGTTTTTCTGTTAAGTGCTGCCAGTACATCATCTTGCACTTTATTTTCCACAGCTGCCCTGAAACAGGAGGCAGTGTTGGACAATTGGGCCACGGTGCTGAACCACTCCATGAGTTTGGTGCAGCGTATGGAGACCCTGCTGGCCCTGGGGAACGGCAGTGATGTCACTCTCCGGGTGCAGACCATCAACACGGACGAGGTGAAGGTGATCCAGGCCCACAGTCTGGTTCTGGCGCTGCAGAGTGACGTGTTTGAGGAACTACTGCTCACTCGCAACAACAGTGCTGTGGTTTTGAGGGAGACGCCCGACTGTGCAGCTGTCTTTGACAAGTTTGTCAGGTGAGGGTGATTCCGGTTGTAATCATTTGTTCAGAGTTAATCTGGTTCATTCAAACCATTCAAGGAACTGTGGAGATACTTGTAGTTGCTTTTGTATTTTCCACAAGTATAAAGTTATAGATCTTCACTCACCATTGTGCCTCTCTCTTTTGGAGAAGTGAGATTCTCCATCTTGTGAAATATTCTAAAATTACACCTGCTGTTTGAGGCTCACGGTCAAAAATCGTACAGTGTGGGTTTATTCAGTGACTCAGATGTGAGAGAAAACAAGTAGTATGCCTTACTGAAAGATTTATTTTTTTAAAATGTCTTTAGATGACAATTCCAGCTTTGTTTTCCTTTTTCAGGTATCTGTACTGCGGTGATATCTCAGTGCGGCTAGATCAGGCCATTTCTCTGCATAAGCTGGCCAGCAAGTATCATGTGTGGGCCTTGCAACAGGGTCTGACCCAGTATATGACCCAACATCTGTCTAGTGATTCACCCACAGGCCATGTCATTGGCTGGCACAACTATGCATTACAAATTGGGGACATGGTCCTGCGGGACAGCTGCCTGCAGTACCTGTCCTGGAACCTGTCTTCTGTGCTGCAGAGTGGAGAATGGGGCTCCATCAGTGAAGACCTACTCCTCTCCTTGCTCCAGCGCTCTGACCTCATTCTTCAGAGTGAGCTGGAGCTCTACGAGGCCCTGGAGGCCTGGATTAGCCAGAACCAGCCAGTCAGTTTGACAGTGGAACGTGCCCTAAGGGCTGTTCGATACGGCATGATTCCCCCTCAGCACCTCTTTCGTCTTCAGAAGCAATCCCCCCTCATGCAGAAGCATTACGAGTCTATCCGTGATCTACTCTACCTAGCGTTCCAATTTCACTCCGCCTCACCTATCCAACTGGCCAAGTACTTTGATGTCAACTGCAGTATTTTTACTCCCCGTAACTACCTGTCCACCTCCTGGGGTTCCCCTTGGGTCATCAATAACCCCACCCGTGATGACCGCAGTTTTAGCTTCCAGACCCAGCTCGGGCCCAGCGGCCATGATTCCAGTAAGAGAGTGACCTGGAATGCCCTATTCTCGCCTCGTTGGTTCCCACTCAGTGCCAGGTCAACCTATACTGAGCTGGGTGCCATGCAGCCTACACGCACAGATGGAGGTCGACCTCGCATCATTGTAACACCAGCCACTTCTAGTCCAGACTTTGCTGGTGTGAGTTTCCAGAAGACGGTGATCGTGATGGCAAGACAGCAAGGAAAAGTGGTGGTTCGTCACGTCTACAACTTCCACCAAAGCACAGAGGAGGCCGGGGATTTCCTGGTGGATGCTGACCTGCAGCGCCGTGCATCAGAGTACCTGATTGACAGCTCCCTCTATCTGCACATTGTAATAAAACCTCTCTACCATACCCTCATTGTTGCCAGGAAGTAAATGCAGTAACCATTAGTTATCCACCCACACAATCACATGCACAAATTCCAAAGTAAACTCATATACCAGCATGTGTTTATGCATCATGTCTGTGACATCTCCATTGTTGATTAGTTTCTGCATTTTGTTGTCTTCCAACTATTCAGCAAGGAAGTGTTTGTACAATAAAGGACTCACAATTAAAAAAAAACAACAACAACAACAAACACTTCACTGTGCTGCATTTGTTCAGGTATTCTATAGGGTAGGTATTATAGTCCAGCAGTTTGTTCCTTAAACGTATATTGAATCTATGTTATGGTAATGTTGTTTGCATATATATTATAGAAGTTTTGCTTTAAAATAAAACGTTATTGTTATTCATTGTATGCATTTCACTATTCAGCAGTAAAATATAGATTTTTAGTTCATGGCACTTATATTCTGTGACATATACTTATATAGGCATACTTTTTTGTTGTATACATACCAAAATGTGTAACTTAAAGTGCAATCCCATTGCCAGTGTTCCTTTGCATACTGTAGTTGACTTGCAAGATAGTGAATCATTTGGTAAACTGTTTTATTTTTCTTAATTATTGTTACACATGCATTTTATCTTGCTTTTAAATAAACTACACCAGTATGTGATTTTCATCCTGAAACAAAAAAATAATAAATAAATAATAAAAGACAATAACATACAATGTGTTAGCCCTTATTGGATTTGCAAAAAATAACTGTTTTTTGAAGTAAAATGAATGAATGATCCTTCTGTAGTTAAATATGTTTTATTAGTTACAGTAATTGTTGGAAAATAATCTCGCTTCATTTACAGAAAAGCCCTCACACGATTCAAACTACACATCCCATGATGCTTAGCACGAGGCAGGAAATACGCCATTACGTCGTTGGAACCTTCAGCTGTCAAGACTTTGGCCACCCTAAAAGTGCAGGTTTTGTTAGCAAACTAACTCGAACTGTACAACCCGCGCCGATATTATTTAAAGTTGTGCATTCATCTGCTAATCGATCTTTGAACGCGTAAGCTGGTGATTGAAGCACTAAGATTGCACGAAGACGAACCGTTTAGTTTTAATCGCTGCTAGTTTTTGCACAAGCCAGCGATCCTGAGCGGGTGTAAGGCTAGATGCAGGGAGGGAGGGAGTAAAAAAAGGCAAAAGGCTTTGTGCTTCCCTTCCCCCTCATCAAAGCAAAGGGGAAATGTCTCTGTCTAAAGGAGGTAAGTGGATTTTTTTTCACTCTTTTTTTCAAAACAACCGTGCATATATGTTAACTATCAAGGTGCAGTTTGCGTGGAATAAATTAAGCTAGCTATGTTTGAGAAATGTAACCTTGCCAGGTGGAAAGCTGCATGTGTGAGAGGAGGAAAAAGAAGCTAGCCAGCATGTCTTTCCAGCTTTCTATGATTATGCTAAGTCTCTAGACATAGTGGTGTCTCAAAGTATTCTTCATAGACTAAGTGATGTGTGCTACATTTTATATATATATATATATATATATATATATATATATATATATATATATATATAGTTTAGTATTAATAATTTAGCTAAATGCTACGCTCGTGTCTTCCGTTTAAGTTCCCGTGTTGTGGTTTGTTAAAACACCATTTTCACGACTTTTGCCGAGCTGTTATGAACCAATTTGCCCCACAGCTGTAAATCTCCGCGCTGGGATTAGTTTCTCTTTTTCGGTAAAGTGAAGCACATTGGGACCACAGGTGTTTGTATTTTCCGGCCTCCTGACTCACGACTGATCGATTGTGTTGAGTACTTTTGGTTTGACCAGTGTGTTAGCGCAAACATATTTTGGGCGCTGCGTCCATATAAATGCAATTTTTTTTTTTTTTTTTTTTTTTTTCCTCCGGTGGTGGAAATTCCTTTTTTTTTAAACAGGCTGCGATGCCAAGGAACCATGGCGCTATCACACACTTGGCTTCCGCCAGTCAGCGAGGCTGTGCTGTGTAATCATTGTGTACTGTTGAATAAAATACACACCTTGGAAAAATCAAGGTCCTCACTTTGCGTCACATACACACACATACACACACACACACACACACACATACACACATACATACATACACACACACATACACACACACACACACACACACACGCAGAACATGATGATGATGTCAATTTACATTTCAAGTGCACCACTTGTGCTGTTACACAATCATACTAGCGTTACCATGGTCGGGAGTACACACTGTTTTGAGAGGGCTGTGTAGATTGGCTGGGTCCTACTCAGGCAATCACAGCCTTTGGCCTACCATGGCATGTTTTGACTTGCAGCACCACTACCTTGTGCAGCCTCTCTTTGTTGACAGTTCACTGGCTGCATGCAGATTCTCCATAGCTGCTACACAGGTTTTCTTGCTGTAATTATTGTTTCCACCAAATCAGGCCTGATGTGTCTTTGTGAAAGTGTTTTTTTTTTTTCTGGCTACTAAGGAGTTGTGCCTTCCGTGGTCAAAGAAGGAGTGGGTCTAAGTGCATTGCAGGGCTGTTCATGGTATTGTTGAGGCATGTTTGGAGATTGGGTTCTCCATAAAAGCACTGATAGGATGGTGTGGAAGATTATGTGCTTGAGTCATCCTTTTCTGTATATGGACCCACTCTGAGGCTGAAGCTTCATGATGGTGACTCGCCACACAGCTATTGACACTTTGATCCAATGCACAATCCAGAAATTCTTGTTAACATTAGGTATGTATTACTGCACTCTTGATAGTTTCCACTGAACACCCTTTGGTTTTCGAAGAATTACCGCATTTCCTGTAAAAGGGCACTAGTTCACTGCTACTGTCTGTAGTAGCTGATACTGATAACTCCAACACAGCAAACATATTGATTTGATTAAGACACAATGATCAATAAAATGACAAATACTTAAGCTTAATAAATGTGAGAAAAAAAAATGTGCAGAGTGGGGATTGTTTAAAAAAAAAAAAAAAAAAAAAATTGCAGAATGCAACTTGTGCTATATTTAGATATAAAACAAGGTTTCAGTGCACACAATGTTCAATTTCATGATATACCACTGACTATGGACGAATTACAAGCAAGCACTGGAAAATGGTATCTGTGTACATGTATTTTTTCCTCTGCTGGCCCAATATACTTTGACTGCAGCTGAGGTTTTATCGGGCTCAGTTCCAGGACCAGGCAGGTCTTGCAGCAGAAAGTTGTTGTGAAGTTGGCCCTCACAGGGACAGCAAGCAGGCCAAGTGAAGTGACATCATATTTCCCAAAGGGTCCTGACAGTTGTTGTGTTTTAAGCAGATGTGTGCAGTCTGACTGGCTGTGAGTCATATCCCACCAAACACTCCCAGCTACAGGTTCACTGCACACACCACACACAGTTACCTGAGAGGAGCTAGTATTTCAAATCCATTTTCACAGTAAATATGTCAATTAAATCTGAGCAGTAACTCAGACTCAATTGAAACAAAGAAATGCATGCATGTAGTACAATTTTGGTAGTTTCCTAGATATCTCGAACACCTTGGCCTGTCAGATGTTTTTCTACTGCCATGTTCGCATGCTACACTAATTTTGGTCCATGACAAAAGGCTGTCTTATTTGTCAGGTCATCGGAAGGCTTTGAGTGCTCGTACTTTATCCCACACAGAGGAAACACAAAATCTATTTTTGACTGAGCATGTGTGAGTAAATCACACTTCAGTCTCTCCCTACCACATGAGACTACCATAGTCTGTCCAGACACTGTAGGCCTATTTTAGGGCTATAGCACAAAATGGACCTGTCTGACATTTCAGTGGTAGGCCTTAGCATCTAAAATCTTTGCAACTTCACTTCCCTTCCAGCTTATTCTAGCAAGGAGGGGTTTACCCAATCATACTTCCTCCCCTCTGGAGTATTGTGACTCATTCAATAACAAACACAACTGTACAGTAATAATGAGAGCTGTTGAATGTGTTCCAAAATGAAGGTGCTTGTGCATTAAACCAGTTTCTCTGAACTGGGGTAGAATAATTGCACAGCCCAGCCCGAGCCTGCCAGCAGCAGGACAAGAACAGGAAATAACCAGCCAGGTCTGAACTGTTTCTCATCATATCCCAGTGGGTTCAGTTGTGGCCAAGTCCTCCAAGCACACACAGATAAAGGTCAAGAAAAGTGTTCTGTTTTTCCTGTCGACCTTGCAACAAGAGCGATCGTGCTGAACACAAGTGTCCGTGTCAAGAAAAGTTGAGGTTGTTTTTCCTGTTTTGCTGCTAGTAGGCCCGGTAGCTGTGTCATTCTGGCAGGGACTCTCAGCCCCTTATGGGAAGTTCCAGAGGCTGCTGGTAAACTGTGTTTATGAATGGACTGCTGTCACTGGTTTAACACAAAAAGGTCAAAGAGCTGCACTGTTTACAGCACCATACTCCAATGCATAAAAAGAGTAAACTAAACTTGAGATTTAAAAAAAGACTAAACGGAAACCCATTGATAGTTGATTTGGTAGCAGTAAAAAAAAAAATAAATAATAAAAAAAAAAAAAAAATCTTCCACTGCACTCCCTCCCTTCTATTTGAGTCATCATACCAATGTCGATTAGTCATTCAGTCCACCTTCTCCCTATTGCAGGGCCTCAGCTTTGAGTACACCTAATCTCCAGATAGATAACTGATCATTTGCTGCAGTTTGTGTCAGAGACCTCTGCAAATTGATGGTAACCATGAAAAAACTCCTTCCTACCAGAATAGAATAAAATCCCCTATCAATAGACCCAATGTCGATATATATACAAGCAAAGTCCATTTAGTTTGCACCTACTGGCCTGAATTGGATCTCTGTTGTGGCAAGCCTCGTCTCTAATGGGCTCATAAGAGCCTGTAGATGTGAAGTCCATTTCCCTTAGTTCTTCTACAAAACACTGTGGTAATGGTTTTCTAATTTCTTGTCTCTAAGGGAAGAAGAAGAACCCTGGGCTGAAGCTGGCCAAAGAAGTGTTTGCACAGCCCACACCAGCAGCAGCAGCGTAAGGCTCCTTTTTTACAATTTGGTAGTGACAGCAGCCATACCATCGTAAGAAGGTCTTAAAATTAGAGCTAGAATGCTAAAATGGCTTGGACAACATATCGGGCCGGCATTAGCTTATTGCAGCTACAGTATATCTGTATCAGCATATAGGTCAGCCAATACGAGAAATACAGTTCAGAAATGCCAAAGATGTGTTTGTGCATTTCAGAATTGCGTTTATTGGTTTTAGTATGGACTGCAGTCAATGTTTGCTTCACCAGAATCTAATAAGTTGCTCTTATAAACATGCACAATTTCTCTTAGAGTGTGCATTTTCCATTATTGAGCTTTCTGGCATTAAAACTGACTGACCCCACGCTGTTGCTCTCCCTGCAGGCCTCCTCGAGATCTTGACTCGAAAGCTTGCGTCACAATTGGAGATCAGGTAAAGTTGGCTCTGTATCTCTCTGAAAACATGCTCTTATGTTTTTTGTTTTGCTTTTCTGAACACGTACATTAATGTAACTTCTGCCTGCTCTGTCCAGAACTTTGTGGTGAAGGCCGATGACTTGGAGCAGATTGAAGAGCTGGGCAGGGGAGCGTACGGGGTGGTGGACAAGATGAAACATGTGCCCAGTGGTGTAATCATGGCTGTCAAGGTGGGCTGGGAAGCTGCTACTCAGGTTACCTGATCTGTAAATGCATGATGCTTTTTTTAAAAATAGTACCATGACTCATAGATGTTTTTAACATATGAGCTCAACTTGTAAACATTTGGATGAGATGTATTGGATCTATGACATGTTATATTGAGGTGGGTTTAGGACACATGACACCATTTGATTTAAGCTATATATCTGTCCACTGATGACACTGGCAGCCCAATCTGTGATGTCTGTCTTCCCAGAGGATTCGTGCCACCGTCAACACTCTGGAGCAGAAGAGGCTTCTGATGGATTTGGACATTTCAATGAGGACAGTGGACTGCTTCTTCACTGTGACCTTCTATGGCGCCCTCTTCAGAGAGGTAAATTAAATATGACATGTATGAACTCCTACATGTGGTATGTTGAGTGTGTGATCTTATTCTTATGTTTGGGTGGCATCTTTTTATTTTAATTTTTTTCAGGGTGACGTTTGGATCTGTATGGAGCTGATGGACACATCTCTGGATAAGTTCTACAAGAAGGTCATTGAGAAAGGCAAAAACATCCCTGAGGACATCTTGGGCAAGATCACTGTAGCAGTAAGTCCAGTCCCATATTTTACACTACAAGTGTCACTAAGATCAAGTGTGTTTACATGTAGCCTACCTTAAAGGAATAGTCAAGCATTTTGGAAAAGTAGGCATATTTACTTTGTCTTCTAGCAAAACAATTATTTGTGGTTTTTTACGGGGAGTTAATGTGCTGCAATTGTTTCTTGGTGAACAGCCAGACGCAGTTGCTTTCTGCAGTCTTGTCATCCCTGTGAGGTTGCCAGGCAACCATCAGAGATGTTCATAAGTAATTTTTTGGAAGTCCAAGTTGAGTCTCAAGTCTTTGAGCTGGAGTCCAAGTCAAGTCTCAAGTCTCTGGCCATCTGATCTCTCCCTAACACTGTATTGTTAAATCTTATGAATTCAAAGCATGTCCTGTAGCTACCATCCATACAGTATCAAAATCAGTTGTAGGATAACTGTATGGGGTCTACTGCAATGCAATCTGAGGAAACACAAATTAAGAACTCTGTTTCAATTTCATAACTGTATTTTTCAACATTTTGGTATGGGAAATAATTTTGCTTGCCACTAATAAAATCTGCATAAAACTGACAAATGTGTAGTGTTCTGTGGGGGAAACGGTAATAAAGTAATAATAAACGTTTTGATCATGTTTTTTTTTTTGTTCTGAAATAAAATGTGGGCACTGCAGCCAAGAGTAGATGTGAACTAGATGTGAACTTGTGTTATATCCAGAACTTACATTGGGTCTCCAACTTAGGACATAACACATCCCTCTAGCCCTTGGACCTGGTGAAATATTAACCTAAGTCTGTCTCGTCATATGGATACAACTATAAAGATACAATTTTCCTGTTCCCAGCATTAGCACAACACTTTGCGATGGTTAGCTTGTTACCTGTGACGATATATGCTAAATGTGACGTCTCTTTCACATTAACAAGTGACTGACCTATCTGGGTGCATTTTGAGATGCCTGAAGTTCGACGTTGTTGATCCGGCATCATTTATCTTGGTGCTACACACCTTGCATGTAGCTGTTGGCTTACTGCCACTGTTTACAAAGTTATTGAAAGCAAAGCTAATGACAAAAGGCACAACTCCGGGAGGACTTGGTGTCGCCATCCTCAATGCATTTTTTGATATGTGAGTGTGCGCACATAGACATGGTGCATGTGTTACATTGCACATTATGGCTAAGGGCAGGGGACATGCAGCTCGTCATAAGTTTCCCCAACGTATATGCGCCAATAAAAGAAAATAGAAATGCATGAATTAAATTAGATTTAAAAGCAATAATTGCATGATAACAAGTCTCAAAGCTAGAGTCCGAGTCAAGTCTGAAGTCTTTTGGGTTGAGTCGCAAGTCAAGTCTGAAGTCACTGTTTGTGCAACTCGAGTCCGAGTCTCAGACTCAAGTCCCCATCTCTGGCAACCAACGATATAGCCGAAAACGCTTTGTGAAGTGTTGGACAGAGCAATAAACTATTGCTCCCCAGGAAATAGTCACATCGCGCGACGCCTCCTAAAACCACTAATTGTAATTTTTACATTTCTGTTGTTCTTTTTTTTTTTTTTTTTTTTTTTCCTTCTTTTTTTTAACTTCTTGGAAATAGCTCTGTGGGCTGAGGCTGCATCCCATAGTTATTTGGTTGTGTTGCTTCATAAAATATGTGCGACTCCAGGGAAATGACCTCACCACACCCAACAATGAGCAGATAATAAAACAAATAATTAATCTCTGATATTTTCTAAATATTGTTTTAGTAAGGTGCATGTAAAATACTCATAACTGAGAAATCATCTACATCTAAAGTTCTTGAAAATATTTCCTAAAGAATTCAATCTTTTTTCCTTCATTTCCTCTGTTCACTCCACAGATTGTCAAGGCATTAGAGCATCTGCACAGTAACCTGTCAGTGATACACAGAGGTAATCGCATCATCAGTGTATAGTTTTTGGTTTCCTGTTGATGTTTCTCGTTGTTGGTTTACTATGTTCTCTTTCATCATTTTTCACAACAATGTCCCTCTCCAGATGTGAAGCCCTCCAATGTTCTGATCAACACTCAGGGCCAAGTGAAAATGTGCGACTTTGGCATCAGTGGCCACCTAGTGGACTCTGTGGCTAAAACAATGGATGCAGGCTGCAAGCCCTACATGGCGGTAAGTGGGGACTGGGGAAGAGACTCCTGGTACCGGCTAGCTGAGATTTAAATAAGGATTCTCTAGAAATTGACTGGTGTCTGTGGTCTTGGAGCTCCGCATTAGTTGAAGTTAAACCAGAAATCCACAGGCCAGGAGCTCCATAACAATTTTGAAATCTAGACCATAGACCGATAGTAATCGGGCCTCGACTGTCCTAACCCTTAAGCTACAATCAAACATTTGCCTGAAATGTAGGCCCACAAAACCAGTGCATTATTTTAAACCCTCTTGAAAAACACCCAATCAATTATTCTCATCTTTACATGCCTCTTTAATTATTTGATTGTTCTTTTTAATTCATGTCTGACATTGAAATAGCTTCCATTAGTTTGTATTTACAGTTATAATTCCTCCTTATAATTCCTCCTTTTTTGTCTATGTTTAGACAATACATTTTGAAATGGTTCAGCAAACCTTGTATCTAAAAAGTGCAGTATAATTATTGTTCAAATTATTTTCAGATAGTGGTGGTACTTAATCTGTTGCTGCTAATTTCCATTTCAGCCTGAGCGGATCAACCCCGACCTCAACCAGAAAGGCTACAGTGTCAAGTCAGACATCTGGAGTCTTGGTATCACGATGGTGAGTCGGCTTGGATATCAAAATGTGGCTCTTCATCTCATTCGTGATACGTTTTAGGGAAATTAATCCATGTTATTGCTGCCCTTCGCACGTCCACTAGCTCTCACTGTTCTTTTATTTAAGTGTGGATAGAAACATGGCTAATGTGCACAATAAAAACAAATGCAGAAGTATTTCCCAGCAGTAAGAAAGTTGAACTACTTTCCTTTCTGCCCACTCTCAATTCAGGCTCTGATGAGTACCTTGTTTTTTTTTTTTTTTCTTTACATTCATAATGCTCCAATAATATACAACTTCATGTTATTCTGAATTCCCAACAAAAGTATATTTTGTCACCATGATTATTATAATGTGATAATTACCACATTTACTAAACCAATGTCAAAGGAGATCCCATTAGAGGTAACTCTTATTTCCAAACGGCACTAATGCCAAGTCATGGTGACCGTTGACAGTTTGGATACCTGTACGATATGGAGGCCAGATCAGTAGTAGTCCATGTTGTCCTCAATTATTATATAACGTTGCTTACAGATTTAAATCATTTACATATAATAGTATGTAATAGTACAAACATTCAAACATATTGTTGAGCTTTTAACAGGAGAGTAAAACATTTTGTAATTGGAAAAAGTCAAAATAGTTTGAGTTGCAGTTGATCAGTATTACTCACCTAGCTTTAGCAAGCATTGCACTGAGCCGTGACCACAATAATAACATGGCTTTATGTAATTTAGCTCAAACATGTACAGTCCTTGTTAAATCAGCTTTTCTCTGTCCTAGATTGAGCTGGCCATTTTGAAATTCCCCTACGATTCATGGGGCACCCCGTTCCAGCAGCTCAAACAGGTGGTGGACGAGCAGTCTCCACAGTTGCCCGCTGACCGTTTCTCCCCAGAGTTTGTAGACTTCATCTCCCAGTGGTGAGTCTCGTGCCCGATGACAAACGTGTAGTATAATTTCCTCAACGTTATGCTCCCCATTCACCATTCTGTAAAAACACTGGCACTGAGGCCCAGCAGGGGTCACTGTTTGCTTTTTGTTTACTAAGGGGTGGCATCAGTACAGTAAATGTGGAGCTGATATGTTTAGATGTGTTTTATATAAAGTTATAATACATTTATATTTTGGTATTTGCTACTTTTCTTACTTTTGCATTTATCTCTTTGTTTTTACAGCTTAAGAAAGAAGCCAAATGAGCGACCAGCTTATACAGAATTAATGGTTAGTAGTTTTAAGATTATTTTTCTCCATTTACCCCAAAACAACAACAACAACACAAATGACAAATATTATTATGCTACTATGTCCATTGCCTTACATCCCTGCTGTAATGATCAGTGTGCTCTGGTTCTTGCTTTTGTCCACAAGAGGACAGACTTAACAAGTGAACCCACTTAGGCTATGATGTGTGTATTTAAAAAATAAATAAATAACAACATCATTAGATTATTTTTTGCCATTTAAGAACAAATTCCCAATTGTTTTTTTTTTTTGCTTCTTTTGATGCAGCAACATCCGTTTTTCACCGTGCATGACTCCAAAGACACAGACGTGGCCAGTTTTGTCAAGGTCATCCTGGATGAGTGATGGGCTCCCGCCTGGCCCCAGCCCATCAGGGTAGGCGGGACCTCTCGGCAAACGAACCAATGGCCTACCTTTTTTTTTTTTTTTAAACTCACTGGAATGACAGACTCTCATGCACCCACACACAACAGGGGGATGACCCAAAGAGCCCACCAGCACTGGAGTGGGACAGTGGTGGTAATATGAACTTGTACGGTCAAAAACCAACTGGAGAGGTTTAATTCGCTCCTCAAAGCTTCCTGTGTGTGCAATTATTCAACATGACAAATATGAACTGAACCAGATTTGTGTTTTTTTTTTGTCTTGTTCTTTTTTGTTTTTGCCCCACTGCCCCTTTCTATCTCTCTTCAGAACGGACAGAGCCAGCCATCATTTATTTGTGACACATATTGTATGAATACTTTGAATTTCATCTGCAAAACCAACAGTTAATGTTTATGTTGTTGTGTATTGAAAGCTGTATTTGCATATGAGTTTGTGTGTTTTCTCATTATACAGAGTTTTGATACTGTATATCGTCGACAAGTGTGAATTTTACCGAACTAGGGCCTTATTTGTCAGTTGGCATCAGGTGATCATTTTGACCTGGTTCTGCCCTGAGGTGATTGGTCAGTGCAGGGGCTGCAGTTGTCACGGGCTGGGCCGCGGGAGGCTCCAGAGCTGAGACAAAACATGTAAGAAATGTCAAAGGTCACATTCTGGACCAGAGAGTTGCAAGTCATTTCTAGATCTCTTGGCGGCGTGAGGCAGGAATGTAAAACATCCCATATCATCTGATCCGATAGTGATCCGAGCGGACGACCTTCATGCAGTGACCCCTTTGTACTCGTCTTCTTCTTTCTTGGGTATTAATGAGTCGGCTTCAGCGCTGCCATTGTTAACTTTCTGAAAGTATTCAGGGGTTGCCTTTTAAAGCTCGCAGCTTTCTCTCTTTCTGTGTGCCATTTTGCGAATCGTTCTCATGAATTACTGCATTAATTGTTTTTTTTTTTTTCTTTTTGGACATGTTCTGGCCTGCATTTTGATTTTATTTCAGCAGCATTTAAACTCATCCCTTTGCCTACAGTTTCTAATTCTGGAGTCAACATAGTCTTTTCATATGAGGCACTTATTTTTGTTTTTTTCCAGAGACCTTATTATGCATTACACAGGCAGTATGTTAGGGAAATAATTTATGTGTTTGAAGATGTAAATACTCTCCTTTTTTAATGTAACATGGCACTGTCCTAACTTGGCAGTGCAGATGAGTGGTAGTTGTTGGTAGTAGTTAGTTTTAATGCAGTGTGACACGCATACACAAACACTTGTACTCACAGGGCCAGCTGACTATCGTACACCTATTTTGGACTGATGTGCTGTCAGGCTCCACCGCTCAGGTTTCTGCGCCCTCCTTCATGTGGAGACGGCCCCATTTATTGTTCCCCAGGTCGTACTCTCCTTGAGTGCCGGACCGAGAGCCTGTTTTCGGTCCATGGTGGGCATCCATTATCGCTTCTCTCTGAACATACTATGCAGAGCCCCTTCACCTTGGCTACTCAGAAAGAGGCCCTTGCCATGTGGCAGTTTCCCCACTCCCAAGTGTTCAGACTGTGATGGTGATTGTGATGATGGCGATGATAGTGTTCAGTTCATGGCTAGTACACAACGTCTGGTTTACACTGTAGTGCAACCTTTATCAAAAGTCAGTGAGTTAGGAGTATTTATGATTGTGAAAAATAAGGGAAAGCTTGCAACATCACAAAGAAGCTGCCATTTCCCCCCCCTTTTTTGTTTTTAGTCAGCCTTCTTTGGATGGCCATTCCCTTGGTGTGTATAAGTGAGTTTTACGCGGATCACAATGAGAATGGAACACTTGCTCTACCTCTTACTCCTTCACTCTATTTGCCACCTTTTCATTGGGTGGGACTGACAAACTTGAACTGTGGAAAGACAAAAAAATAAAGGCTTTATTGTTCAGTATGTCCGTTTATAGATTTATTTTTGTGATTAATGCTGGTTTAGCAATTTAAAAAAAGTAGTTCCTGTTCATGTGGGTAATGCAGAGATTACAACGCCATCTAAGTTTAAAGGATAAGGCTGGCTATATTCTATATTTTTCTTATTGCCATTAAAAGACTAAAACCAACAATGAAATATATAAACAATTTCTAATCTTTAACTCACATTGTGACAAAAGATAAAATAATTACCACAGTGATAATTTTCCAGAATTATAAAAATGTGTCTGAGTCATATAAATGCAGTGTTTTAACATCTGAAAAGCCACTTCTTGAACATCTTGGATTGTATTTCATCTCCCTGATACCTGAAGCAACATACCCCCACCAACACAAATGCAGGGCTGTTTTCATTCCAAATACACCATCCACTCCTGTTTAAGTTACCTGTGCTAAGAAACTACAGCGCCCAGCTGTTTTAGGAAGTTAAAGGTGCAGTAGGTAAGACTTATAAAACTAACTTTCTGTCATATTTGCTGAAACTGACCCTATATTCGAGAAGAACTACATGAAGCAGGTAATTTAAAAAAAAATTTGGCTCCTCTGGCACCACCTACAGCCTGTAGTGTGATTTGCAAAAATCCACTGCTCCCTGTTCAGATGCTCCAATCATGGGCAGCGGGGGGTGTCTTAACTGTGTCAATCACTGCTCATGCACACGCATTCATTCTAGGAGACCGTTTTGGGCTTTAGCAGAAAGGGGGGAGGGACTGAGAGTTCAAATTGTTTGGCTTAGTCCTGGATCTTCCCAATCCTACCTACAGCACCTTTAACTGTTTCAAAACCTGGTTGGGCAAGGCTCTAGACAGGTATAGCCTGTGTGAAGTTTTGTTATCTAGAAATAAGAATACCACTACATTCATTTTAAGTAATTTGATCTTGTTTTTTTCATCCTGTAGCTTGACATCCTGACTTATTTGATGAAATAGTATCAAGTGCAGCCAAGCCAGCCATCAAGACAGCCCAATTTGATTGTTTGAAGCAAAATAAAGGGACTTATTTTGAGTTCCTGCCTTGTCCTTTTAAATTGGTCTATTTTCTACATGCGTGTTGCTTGGTTGACCCACTTAATTCATACTTCCATGTCACTAACAGTTCCACTTAAGACTCTCATTCCTGCAACCGCCACTTTAATCGAGACAAGAGATACTCGAGCTGACTGATCCAGCTGATAAAAGGAAGCCAAGTCTTTGGGTTTCTACTCACAGTAGTCTCCAACTCTCACTTTTCTCCTGTCTTGTCAGCAAGACCATGTTTTTCATCCTCTCACATGTGATACTGTAAAGCAGGTATCCTATAATGAAAGTGTAATTGAAGCAATTGAGATGGAAATGGTACACCTGGCATCTGTACATGAGCAAGGGAAGTTAAGCCCTCTTGTTGGGTGGATACATAACCTTTACCCTCTGCAGTTATATAGCATGAACTCGGTTTTCAAATCCAATTATTACAATTAATTAGCTTTTTACATCACAGTATGCCTGTTGTCAGCACCCCTTATGTAAGTACACAGAAGTGAACACACAAGTTCACTTGTGTGTTGGCAAGTTGTGGTTCTTCAGGATATGTGATGAATAGAAAGAAGAAGCTAATTTTGATGGCTCATTCTGAGTGCTTTTTTGCTGTGAATGTTAACAATGGAGGTTAACAAAAGCTCACATTGAGCAGACTACTCTTCTCTGAGTGTGTCTGTCAAAGACCCATGACTTCATGCCAGGATGAGAAAAGTCAATGCCATAGACTGCAGGCAGTGGTCCAATGTTGTGCAGATGAGTGATTTGCCAGTCAAACTAAAGACACTCTTTTTAGGAAAAAGGCCTTTGATGATGAGGGATTGCATAATGCTGCTCAAAAGACCGGCGTGTGAGGGGAAAAATAGGCAACATCCAGTTGAATTATTGTCCTGGCTCATTTCAATGGGGACTGTGATGCAGAAGTGAATCACAACCTCTCTGTAATGCAAATGGGCATTTTAAGAACTCAGCAGGGTAGCAGTGAAAGTGATCGGTTGGGTAATTGTGGCTTGTTTTGTACATAATAACAAATTAATGTTCTAAATGCAAGACATTAGAAAAGTTGTGGAATGTAGCTATTTGCTCAAGTACTATGCTTAAGTATGAATTAGCAGTACTTTAACTTAAGGTGCTTTTACTTTACTTAACTATTGAAAGGGAAATATTGTACTTTTTACTGCAATACAATTATCTAATGGCTTACTTTACTTTAAACTCTACTTACACATTAATGCATCAGTAATACTAATCCAGTGATAGATAACATAATATCCACAGTAGCATTTTTTTTTTGTTGCATTATGATTACTTTTGATACTTTAATACTGCTTAAGAAAACGCATGTGGTTGCAGAACATATGCTACAGAACAATGAGAACTAGTTTTCTCAATACCCTCTTCTTGAAAATAGGCAAATCTTATGGAAGATGTTAGACTTGCTATACATTTTGGAGTTATAGTTATGTATTCCATATTTTTAACAGCCAAAAAGTGAAATCCCAGTGGACAGTCATGTATCCCAAGAGTGTAGTGCAATACCAGAAGGACAGCTGTTTCTAGTCTGTTTCCAGCCGTAAACAGGTGCATAAGAGACAGAGAGATGATACTGTGGCTAGTTATCACGCACTTTTGACGTTTAGCACCTCCCACGATTTAGGTAGCTAGTGATGCAAGCCAGGGCTTTGCTTCTTCCTTTCTGCTCAGCCTTTCCTGTGTTTTTTTTCTTAAGCAGGTCTGATCTAACAAAGAAGTGCAAGTGATTAAATGTATGCCTATTTTTTGCTCAGTGAAGTTTGGGAACTCTGTTTGCTGTTGCCCCAAGGGACCTACAGATGGACAGATGAGTCCCAGACAAGACATGTTAAGTATGTGCACTCCATTTTGGAGTTATTTCGTTAATCTTCTGCCAGATCTCACGATCTCCTGACCTGCTTGGGTCCTGGAGATGAAAATCCAGTGTGGCAGCGTTTGCACACCACCAAATCATCCCAATGATGACTGTGATGTGCCAATTATAATAATCATGTATTGTGAGTTTTAAATGGACAAGTTGTGGGCGGACTTGGGACATCATCCCTCATCCCTCTGTCTCTCCATTCCTTGCCATGGAAAACGTGGCCGTCACCGTGCCCTTAGATGGCAGACCTACAAGCATTGTATAAGTTTCTCTTCTAAAGGCATTACACAGGGTGGCCTGTTGTGGAAAGTAAGAATGAGTTCCCTTTTTCTGAAGAGGGTAAAAGAGCCTTTCTGGAACAAGATCTTTTTAGGCCCTGGGCTTACACTGCACAACTTTATGCAACATTCTCTACTATAGATGGGCTCCTATTGGGGAGTGAGTGTTGACATGGACTCGGACAGACATGACAGGTTCAGTTATTAGCCTTGAGTAGCCTCTTTACAGTCAAAAGGTTGTCTGATCTCTACACATACATGCAAACATGCACATATTGTATAACCTACACTAGATCAAATGTTATGTCAGAACTCTTTTCAGAGCATTTCTCCTTAAGCAGCCATCATGTTATTTTTGCAAATGTGGTTAGGATAAAATATGAGTTAATAAAATCAGGCCTACTTTGTTTAAATATGTACTGCACCTCAAAATGAGTATGCTTAACTTGGCTTGACAATGATCACCAAAAATGTTTAATTATATTTTTGTCATTGGAGAGAGCATTTGTATTTCAAATTGGATTCAGGGAGCCAGCCTTTATATAACCATGCAATTGGCAACATTTCCGTTAGGGAATGTAGAGAAAGGTGTGTTTTGTTTCCAGTGTTGGAAAGTATTTACTCAAGTGCTGGACTTAAGTACAATTTTGAGGGACTGTGCTTTACTTGAGTATTTCCAATAAATGCTGCTTTTACATCTACTCCACTACATTTTGGAAGCCAATATTGTATTAAATTTATTTCTACATTAGTTACTTTGCAGATTCTGATTAGTAATACACAGTATTCATCAACTAATAAATTATGACATATTATTATGGATTAAACTACTGATAGTATATAACAAAATATAGAAATTAGCCCCATCTTTACCAGCTGCAACAATAGTGATACATACACATTGACGCATCACCCATTGTAATCCAGTGATATTATGTATATTCTTCTGAAATAGGCCAATATGCATAATGAGTACTTTTACTTTTGGTACTTTAAGTATATTTTGATGATAGTACTTTTACTTAAGTAAGACTTTGAATGCAGGACCTTTACTTGTAACAGAGTAAATTTACTCTGTGGTATTGCAACTTTTACTTAAGTAAAATATCGGAGTACTTCTTCCACCTGGTTTGTTTCTACTGCAAGACATCTTGATATCACCACCATCTCACTATTTGGTAACATTTTTATTACTGCAATAGATTCTCCAGATTCTAAATTGAAAATTTGGCTGAAATTGATAGAAACTGGAATAAAATGAAATGAAATGAATGAGATAAAAGAGGACATGGTGTTCAGTCCCCTCAGTAATTTAGGTGATTGTTTGAAGGATAAGTGCTGCAACCAGTTAACATAATGCACAGGTTTAAATATAAGTATGTTTTAATACAATGCTGTAATGCTGATGCTAGTGTAACTTAAAGTGTACTTCTGCAATGTTGGCCATAAACGTCCTTCTATCAAAAGCCTTTAGGGCAGTGCTGTACTCTCTGGATTCAAAGGATGCAGTGACTCGAGTCCATTAATAAAACTCTGTTGCAGAAAAGAAAATGTCTCAGAGGGACTTGTTCAGGATGAGGCAATTAGATAATTACATTGTGGTGACATCTTTGGGATTAAATACTGGCTCGGGAAAGGCTACTGCTGGATTATTTTTAAGCCTCAAGACTTCTTAGTTGGCAACGAGGATTACAGTTATGATACAGCTCATACATTGCATCAGATACGACGTAACGGTGCTGTGTATCAAATATGAGGCCAAAGCTGGATTAAGCATTGGATGGAAGCAGTAAAGGGCAGCTTGGATAATGAGTAGCACCTGCTTGAGTGAGATTCCTTAACCTTGGTAGCTTGAGAGGATTGTGTGCTTCAAATTGATATCCCCAAAGTCTAACTGCCTTCTCAAAGTAGTCTAAACTCACTGGAAATACAGCACTCGAGTATTACACCCTTACAATCCAATACAGCAGTTTCACTTTACTGGTTTGTGCTGAAACAATCCCTCTGTAGACGATAGTTCTTCCCTCTTGTGCTGAAGGTGATACCTGAATAGATTTGATTGTTGAGCCTGGATTAAAATCATGTCCCAACTTTAACCCTCGAAGCACCGGTGGCAAAGCATCCATCACAAATCCCAATGCCAAAGCAAAGCCTGAGAGGAGATCTATCTGCCTTGTGTGTGTTTCATATGTGCAGACTGATAAAGTGTGTGTGTGTGTATGTGTGTGTGAATAAGCAGATGTTGCCATATTAAAGCATATATTTGCAATCAGCGCTTATCATAAAAAGCAGATAACATATTTAACCAAACTGAAAAATGTGAGAGATGTTCTGTGTACTCTTTCATGACACAGATGCAACTCTGTTAAATGGGCACACTTTCTAAAATCCTTTTTCAGCTTTATTTATTGTGCCAGTTTATGGCTTCAGTAAATTAACTGACTCCAAAGATCCAAAACAGGTGTGCGTCTGGCAGCGCCTGCCCTGCTTAGCATTTAACAAACCCTCCTGACTTTAATTATGTTTAGTCAAGTGATGACTCCTCATGGGAAATAAACACACTTAAGCCACAATATGAAACATTTATAGAGACCATAAATAGGCTATATATCAGCAATAGCCAGTAAGATTGCTGCTATGAAGGATTACGTTACTGCCGGCTGGATAAGGAGGATGTGTGTTGTTTACTGCATGATTCGGAAAAGTTGGACTATTTTAAAACCCGCAAAAAACCAAAGAAGGTGAAATGTAATATCACTGCCAGAGAAGAAGTGGAACAGCTGCAGCGAGGCAGGGCACCCTCTGTCAAACCACAGTTGAAGGCAGAGCCCTTACCTTCCAAATCTGATCAAACTCAAATAACATCATTGATGAGTACTCAGTTAGTTTGTTCTCACTGGAATTTGATACACACCTGTTTTGTGCCCCATGATTGTTTTCAGATAGATCTAAAGAAGGAGATAAGGATTTCTCTCTTTTTTTGACCTCATTCTCCCATCTGCCTGATTACATAAGTGCTTCTGTGTTTCGATTGATGACCTCCATCATTACTGACAAGCATCTATTGATCTACCAGTTTTGTGGTGGTTGGCAGCTGGGCAAATGAGCAGAGAGACTGCTCACACCACTCAGACTACTACTCCAACTAAACAAAATGAACGAATGCAAGTGTTTTTGGAGCCTGCAGCAAGACTGTGGCCTGCACATAGACAACTTTTGAATCACACTAGCGATGTGGCTCTTGGGATTGGAATGTCAGTCTGTCAGTTCACTTTAGCTCAGACTGAAATATCTCAACAACTGTTAGATGGATTGCCATGAAATGTGGTAAAGACTTGTTTGCCTCATGATGAAATTTAATAACTAGGCCTATGTGAACCTCCAACTAGGTCTAGTGCCATCTCAAATTGCCATATTTTCAATTTGTCTGATAGCCTACTTTGGTTTGAAGGGGCACTTCACTCCAAAAGCGTACTCATATAGGCTACGAGAGTCTGACGCTCGTGACAGCACAATATGTAAACATTGGCGTCCTCCTCGGCTGAGCTCTAACGTTAGCTAACTCAAGTGAGCTAGCAGTAGAGGTTAGCTACAGTTACAGCTCGTCCATGAGTAGCCTACGCTTTCTTCTGCACAGTGATACAGTTGGCGGGTGTAGTTAGTGTGGCAGGTGGGACTTTTTCGTTGGTGTTGAGCGCCTTTTTGGCCCGCTCAACGACCAGACCCAAGGAAGACACCGGCAACGCCACCCAGGGAATTTCACCCTGAGAATAGGATTTGACTAACTCGATAGTTAAATCACCAAAATACAAAAAGCACACAAGTTTGATTTATGCACGAAGCCAGAGACGTAGTTCCATTAAAGACAATAATTTTATTTATACAATCACTAAAAGGACATCCAGTAGAAAATACCATTAAAATATCATACACACTAAAATAGGGAAAGAAAAGTGCTGAGGCCTTACCAGTGCAGGGACGGGGTCAAGGGGTGTGGGATCTCACACACACGGTGGTGAAAAGCTCCAAATAAACCAAAAGGGGAAACACAGCACACAGAAAGAGACACCACCACCGGGGACACTGACACCACCACCTTCGGCACTCAGCAACTGTGGGGAAAAGAACATTCAATTATTGGGGGGGAAATAAATCAATAAACCAAAAATAAATGAAAAACAACTTCAATCTAAGGCAAATCTGGGCAGCAAAGGTGACTTAATAGCTGCCTAGAGCTTACCAAAAATTAACAAATAAACCCTAAAGGTTTAAAAAAAAAATGAAAGTCTTTGTCACAACTTAAACGGAATAGAAATTAATCAACAATCACTTAATCCTTGCTGCCTAAAGCCAAACAAAAATAACCAGAAATTAACAAATCAGAAAGTTTCAACAGAAATGAAAGTCTTTTTATCAGAACAAAAGAAATATAAATTAACCCAAAAATCACTTAATCATAATTTAACAAATAAACCCTTAAACATAGACCCCAATCTCCACAGACATTAATAAGCACGGGCGAGCCAAAGGAAGGCAAAGCTATCGTCCGTGTCACAATCACTCGAATACACCCCTGTCGGACACCCAGTTGGGCAACAGATCCTGGCGCTGAAATGCGCGTAGAGTATGTACTCAGTAGCCTATTTGCCTGTGTTCAGCAACTGTGATACTTTGAATTTCTGAATTTCTACAACAAAACAAAAACCAATCAAGCAGATTCATTTAGGGATCTTCAGCAAAGGTCAAAACATACAGGTGCTCAGATTTCTGGAAATGTTTTTCAGCCAGATTATATTTTAATTGATCTGCTTTTATTGACATAAAAACAGTTGTCATATTCAGTTGAAAGGATCTCTCTCCAGGACAGATTACATTAAGTGTACACAGTAATTCTTCAGCCTGTGCACACCTGTTACTGTTGACACTGGAGTGAGGTCATCAAATAAGTGTTTTTCTTTGTTGCCATCACATTGCTCCTGGTTTCCCATGGTCAGGAGTGAAACTGGTAGCAGAAGACAGGAGAAGCACAGAGCGGTGACCTCCTAACCTGGCCAGCTCATGAGTTCAGAGCCCAGCTGGTCCAATGGAAACATGCTCGTCCCCAGTGAGAGTGAGTGTAGAGAGATGCTTCTCATCAAGGCTGCATCGCTGCAAGTCTGTGCATGTCAATGCAAAACAACCAGGACTTAAAAAGCTTCAGACCGCTGGGGCTTAGTTATATACAGGCCTAAACCTCTTCTAGTCTTCTGAATGTCATGACGCCTGATCTGATCATGAAGCTATCACTTTATAGTTCCTCTGGGGATTGTGTCTTTTTATACAGCCACCCTCACAATACTGTATGTTTGCATCATATTGTAGCAAGAGATGCTGAAAGTCAGGTCAGATGGTCTATTTTGTATTCAACAGAATGCAACAGTTTAAATCTTTTAAAGATGCCTAAGTGTGCCTAAATTGGACTATAGAGTATCACAGTGACGGAGGCAGGTGTGCAGTATGTTCAGGATTAAGTTCCACGTTGTAGTAGTGAAAGGTCTATTTTTCCAATCAGGTGATTCACTTGCAGGAACAATGCCAACCAGCCGGTCCTGCTCCAAGTCTTACAAGATCCACTGGCTAGTGATTAGTGTCCATATCCCACATGTCCCCATTCACCTTTTTTCGATTAGCGATGGAAAGTAATTGTCGCTCATGAATGGGATGATGTATTGTCCCTAAAATAGATATGGCAAAGAATTTGACCTTTTCTAGATTAATTCCAAGTCTGCCAATATCTAAATGACAAACAATCCTGGCTTCTGGGAAAGGGATGATGTCGTATGATGTGTCTCCTTTTTAAAGTAATCTTTTAAGTTGGCAAAACAGTGCAGAGCATCACATGCACAACACGCTCACAGAGCCACAGCGTGGCGAGAGCATGATTAAAACTAAAACTTTGGCCTGACACTTGTGTAATTCTTCCTGTCTTGATATCAGCAGCTTGACTTTTACTCAGCAGGTCCTCATGCTGCTCGTCCGGTGTTCTAAGTGACGAGGAAAGTCAAGAGATATACACAACATTCATTACCTGAGCCCACACGTGTAACACTGAGCCCTCTTTCTGCCACAAGGACATCCTAAAGTGGTGTGCCGCTCTTCTCCTGTTACCTGTTCCTATCAGTGTACATGGAAAACATTCACTGTTTTCAGTGCTCTACTAGAGTACAGATGGCTTCTATTACACTTGTAGTTCTTGTACGTTGCATTAATTAGACCACACTGGAGAACCGGTACTTTCTTTTGCATCACGTCAGGAGTATGTGTTTGCTGTTCCAGAAGTGCATGTGTCAGTGTTGTAAATTACACTTCTTTAAAAATAGTTGCTATATTAGGCTCTGATTTATCCATATATTGCAGAACCATCGCATTGCATTTAAGATGACAAGATTCATAATAATTATAATGTGGAGTGACATAAAACCGTGTGTTTGATTTTGATCCTTGCCCTTGGAAGAAAAATGACTTATCATGTCAACCTTTGTCCATTTCTCTATCTCTATCTCTCTCTCTCTCTCTCTCTCTCTCTCTCTCTCTCTCTCTCTCTCTCTCTCTCTCTCTCTCTCTCTCTCTCTCTCTCTCTCTCTCTCTCTCTCTCTCTCTATCTCAGAGGTCATCTCCTGCAGAGCTTCTGCTGTATTATTTTCCTTGTGGCAGACCTGCTTAAGCCAAGCATAAGCCGGCTCTGTAATCTCAGGACAAGAGAGAAAATTGTGTTGTGACGTAAGGAATAATCTTCTAGTTGGGAGAAATTGCATTCTGAGCAGACTGAAGAAATTGCTGGTTATTTTTAGAATGAAGTAGCTGCTTGCTTATTATCAGTTTAACTCTTTTTTTAATAGAATAATGCAGTGTCCAATTTTTTCTCAACACGAGACATTTAGAAAATGGAAATGCCCTATCGTTGTCAGTGTCCTGTTCATGGGGGTTTGAAGGTCACAGATACAGCACAGGATGTGATGTTCACTGCACCACACTGGGAACATCATAGACCCCATCCCTGCCTGTACATTTTGGGTCTCAGGTAGCTCGACACCATAGGAAACTTAGCATCAGCATCCCGCAGACGGATGGCAGAAAGGCCACTGTCGCTGTAAATAACCACCCGTGACGGCTGAAGCTGAGGAGATAATCTCACGTACACGTAGAAATGGGAAAAGATGATATCAACCATCTGCTTCATCTGGCGGGGATTTGATTGGCTTGCCGCAGCAGAGCAGAGCAGAGCAGTAGGAATGATTAGTCCTCCCTGGTGTCCCATTCCTCTGCATGCCCGGCTCAATGTCACCACTGATTGGATCCTTTAATCTTGTTCTGTGTGAATTAAATTTAAATTGGGGAGGACGATGATCACATTCACTTTGCCTTGTCCCCCGATTGTGTGTGTGTTTGTGTGTGTGTGTGTGTGTGTGTGTGTTTCTGTAATTCCTACTTCCTCTCCCATGATTAACAGTTACAGTATGAGACAGCTATCCTCACTCTTGACAGGGATCTGTATCTTTGACACCATTTCTACCTGACGTTAGCAGACGTCCAGGGTGATTTAAATGCAAAAGCAGCTACCAAGCTGCATCAAACATCCATGCACACAAACCAACATTTTCTCTGCAGAAAGAATGCACAGTGTGTTAAACCCCCATGCACAAATTGACCCTAGAAACCTATATATATTTAACAAGAAAGAACATATATGGTTAACTAGGTGGTTACAATCAAATGCAAAATCAGCACTCCGCCTGCCTGGTCAGTCAAGTCAAGTCGATTATATTTATACAAAGCCAAATCACAACAGCAGGTGGAGCAGGGACCCCCTACTACATATATTGTATAGATTTAAGTTGCATATTAAACTGGGCCTTCAATAACTTGTACGGCGGCCTAAAGCCTTTATACATACGCATTTTGCATAGAATCCTAAGCTATTCAAATAGCCTAATAATTGTAGGCATGAGTTTATAAATCATGTTTTAATGTTAAACATACATGTGGCACACATCTGTGGATAGCCTTAGTGACTACCTTGACTATAGGCCAGTAAGCAGTGGGGATTTGTATTTGCTAATAATATGTTGGATTCATGTTAAGACTTTTTAAAAACAATTTAACAATAATTTGGAGGCCCACCTGCATTGACTCTGAGGACCCCCTAGAGGTCCTGGATCCCCCGTTGAAGACCCCTGATACAGAGCAAGTCTAGACCATACTCTTTAATCTACAGACATCAGGATTTTCAGAATTTGACTGTGACCTGCAGATGAAAATCTGCTCCCAGCTAACTCAAATACATGAAATTACCATATTTAAATATTATATTGATTAATTACAAGTAAATAAAAGCAAATAAAAGCTGTCAAAGTTACAGTTAAAGGGGGTAACATATATTAAGGAGCATAAAGGCTGTACATTTCCCATGTGCTTGCCAATATGAGCCCTAAAAATAATCAAACGTCTCATACTATGATAATCCTCATCTATTTTTGGACACTGAACAAACAAGAGTTTGATTTCAAGTTACTCTCTCTCTCTCTCTCTCTCTCTCTCTCTCTCTCTCTCTCTCTCTCTCTCTCTCTCTCTCTCTCTCTCTCTCTTTCTTTCTCTCCTACAGAGGGATCCGCACTGGAGATGACGTCGGAGGTTACCCAGATATCGTTATAGTAACCCTGGCTGAGGGCCTTTCTTGGCTCTTTTAGCTGCTTCGTCCTGAGGGGGCTGATGTGCCACACATTCAGTGGAAACATGTCAATACTTTCCAGACTTTACTCATTGAGTTTTGTTAATTTGAGGGGTGACTTGGCAAAGAAAAAACAAAACAAATCAAAGTAAAATAACAAATCTCAGAAAGAAGTGGAAGAGTGAAAGAGAAATGTTTAAGAAGAGAGCGACAGAACATTTTTACTGAGTTTTAGTGAATTCACATTGCCTGCAGGGCCTTGTTATAATGTAGGCAGCCATTATAAATGGAAGTCAGGGAGGCTTTGTGTTTACTGATGTGGCTCACTCACTGATGTGCCTCTATTATATGCAGTAAAGTGCAACACCAAACAGAGCCAAGTCCTTTCAGTACAAGGTGCCGCTGGTCAAGAGCCAACAATGAGCATATAGTAGGTATCACTTTTGTTTCCTGGCTCTGGATGTAATTGTCAAGGTCAGAGGAGCCCGAGCCAGAAGGATAAGGGTCAGCGGCATGAATAGAAGAGTTACAGATACAGCGGCGTGATTGCAAAACTATAAATGTATTCTACCCCAATAACAATGTGCAGAAACAACACATTCTCACTCCCAACTCGTCAACATACTGACGCTTGGTCAGGACCTATGGGCATCACGTTTTAACGCTCCGGGTATCACTTTTGCCTTGTTTTTCAACACGCTTGCTCAGGACCCCTTGCCATCACTTTTTGGCACTCCTTCGTGACACTTTTTGACACTCTGGGTCAGGGCCCCTTGCCGTTATTTTTCAATGTGCAGGTCAAATCCACTTGGGCACCCGGGTAGCTTAGTTGGTAGAGTGGGCGCCCATATACAGAGGTTTACTCCTCGACGCAGCAGCCCCGGGTTGGATTCCGACCTGCGGCCCTTTGCTGCATGTCATTCCCCCCTCTATCTCCCCTTTTGTGTCTTTAGCTGTCAAATAAGGGCCCAAAAAATATTCTTAAAAAAAAACACTTACTTAGGGTTAGCAAAACGTTGTTGGTTGGGTTATAAGATGTATGTTTAAGTGACACACAGGACACGAAACCTGGTCTCCTGGGTGAAAATCCTGTGTTGTGTGCATCGGTATAATCACTCAGGCCCACTGACCAAGCATCAGTATGTTGAAGAGTTGGGAGTTAGAACAGCTTGATGATCACTACAGGGGTTTTGCTGCCACTAACCAGGAACCCCCTTCACACAAACAGGTTCAAGCAAATGTGCCAGCTGTTGGTTGTTTAGTGAAACACATTTTGTGATCTGATACGCCAGCCCTGTTTAAAGTTGTACTGTAAAACATTATGCATCCAAAAGAAGACCTTTTAATTAGGATTCATCACTTAATTTTTATGTGTTGAATGTATTAATTGCTCAGAAATATGTAAGTTTACAACAAAGGGAAGTTTCACATGCAAGAAAAAAAAAAAACTCATCAAACACTAAAAAATGCACATGGTATTGGAATAGACACCAACCACATACTGTATACATGGCCTTTGTGTACTAGTTGGCTGATATGTCTCATGAGATGGATAGCAACATGATCACCCTTGAAATTGCAGTAAACGACAGGGGAGTATTAACGTTTTGCCCCCTGCCAGTCCTCATCTGCCATCATTGACTGACTGGCTGCATTGGCTGGCTGCATGAGACAGCAAGTCTCCGCTGCACCGTCAGACCCACCAGAGGCCTTATGCAATTGCCTTACCTAATTTAATCCCATTGCACTCAAGGAAGTGGATGTGTTATGGTGATTTTATATTATATATTCCTTTCATCTGCAACTTAGTCTGCACTTTGCCAATGTACGGCCTAGTGTATGGCATAGTTTTGCGGGCTGCCATTCTTTAAAATCTGGGGCGAGTGAATAAAAGAATTGTGGTTGCTAATGATGGTCGCTTAGCTATTTAAAATTGTCAGGCTTGTGCAGGATGTCATGTGTCAGGCTTGTGACAATTCTCTCTCCCATCAGTGGTCTGCAGTGTTTTCACTGTACCTTTTAGAATTGGCTCAGCTCACTTGGAACCTCGACCGAGGTGGTACCAAATGTTAAAAAAAAAATGCTAAAGAAGTGACCTGACTGTATCAGATCAAAGGCTTCAGGAGACCATTAATTACGACCTGGTCATGGAGAGAACATGTTGCAAGAGTTATATGCTTGTCATATCCAAGGTCAAGCACATCCCTCAGACTTGCCTTTGCTTTCATCCTCTGAGAAAAGTTTGCAGGTTTGTCCCACTTCCAGATTCATTGATGCTGTAAGTCATTTTGACTGAATGGTTACAGTTTGTGAACGTCATTGCTACTACAGCTTTCCTTTAACGTCAAGATTATCACGCCACTTTCTCGGAAGTATAAAACAATGGCGAGGCTGAGTGTAACAGAGACGTCACATCAGTCAGATGGCTGGAAACAAAGTCTGTAATGATGGAATAAACCTGCTTATGCTGTAGTTTAATTACATCGTTTTAGTCCAGCTGCCTTTGATTTACTTCTACTTGATATCTTATGACTTAGATGACTGACAGTGGGACAGGGGTATACACTCTTATTTCTGACAGATATAGTTTTCTGACCTCAGCGGCACACACAAGACATGAATTTAGGCCAAACATACAGTTACAGCTATTTATAATGTTGCAGGCTGTGGATGTGCCCCACATAAGATTAAAGTCAGATATATTTCTGATTTAAGACCCTTTCTAAATATGTTCAGGAAAGACTTTGTCCAGACTACACACACTTCCTCTTCAGTGAAAAATATGCCTGTGATTTTAACACTCTCTAAAATTATGTGTATAAACTGTATCTAAGTGACAGTCACTGAGATAAACCAGGGGTGTTTCTAAGCTTTTACAAGGGGTAACAAGAGGACACATGCTACATTATCACTCGTCATATCTTTAGGTTTCATCGGTTCATGTCGAGGTCTGGAGCATGGAATATGTCCACTTGCCTATACATGTTTTTCCATCCAAAATGCTGAAACTGTGACCTTAATATTAGCATCAAATTCTGCTCTGCTGATGAATTTATAGTTTATATGTATCCATCTGACCTGAAGGTCAAGCTGATCACCCTGTTGATAATATGCCGGTTCAGGGGAATTCGCCAGAAAGACGTCATCAGCATCATCGACAGGAGCTCTCTGGCCAACGGCTGGCTGTCAATTTCTTTTACACAGTGCACCCGGCACAGACTGACCAGCTCGTTCAGTTAAACAACACCTCAGAGGCTCCAGGAGTTTAAGTGTGACATTGCTGAGATTTTTTTGAAAGTATAGGTGGAACTAAATGCTAATGCTTTTCATGTAACATACCTCACTGCAAAAAAGAAAATCTTCAGCTTTAACAATTAGGCAATGACAGACTGTGACAATTAATTGAAATTTCTTTTATTAAACAGAAAAGAGAGAGTCAGAGCTTTGTGGCAGTTTCATTGGCTAATGTGGAAAAAACCCTTAGGCAGCACACACTTCCTATGTAGAACCAAATCAAATCAGCTCACTGCCTCCCTGCGGATGTGTCTGATCAATAGATCCCTCGACTACGTCTCATGCTGGCAGAATGCAGCTGTAGATGGAAACTGACTAAATTTGCTGACAGATGTGTCATATTGCAAACCCACCCACTCACCTCTGAAACAACCATATCGATCAGATATGTTGTTTAACAGTGTTTTGTACATTAGAGGAGCTTGTGGGTGATCACACAATGCTGGTGTATTATGCAATATGTGGTTTTGAAGATAGAGAAGTTATCATTTCTATTGAAAATCCCCAAAAAAGTTAGCATATTTGGATTTATAAACATCAGGACGGATGATGTTTGACTTTTGTTCATTTGCGGCTTTGAGGAATATTAATTCTACAGTATATACTCCTGCTAATTCTACACATTGCCACCATTCCTCAAGACACCTAGTGGTCCACAGTTTACTGCAAGAGATAGGGAGAAGCGAATGAGGCGTTCTTTCCATCGCCGTCACTAAAAATTACTTCCAGTGGAGCCGACTCATATAGCATTGGGTCTCTGTGGGCTTTCACAGAACTAGAGTGAGTCAGTCTGGTGAATAATATTAAGTGATGGTGTGAGCTCTGACAGCTAGCAGCCTGGAATTTGGGCCGCAGCTCCAAATTAGAGGAGCACAGCTAAAACAGTCGAGCCAGCCTCCAGATGTCACACATTTGGGTCAAAATGCAAATCCTTGGAAAATTCTTGCACAGTAGACTGCGGATGCTTCGCTTAGCTTATGTAAACATAGAAGAATGGCTTATAATTGTTAATAAGTTAAAAGCTCATACGCACACAATATTGTCCGCTGAAACTGATATGTGGTTTACAATCAATGCAACTTCATAATGTTTTTGTTATCGTATTTTTATTGAAAAAAGGACAATCTGTTTTCACCAATTGCAATATCAATATACAGTATTTGCATTATAATTTACAAAAGATACAAAAAAATCTGTACAGTCTCTGGTTTGTGCAGGAAGGTGGGAAGATGACCCTGGTAGAAAAATAAAGACCTAAGACAGGAGAAGTGTCAATGTGAAAACAGATCAAATGTTTAAATGTTTTTAAAAATGAGTTTAAATAATATTTACTAGAAGCAGTACAGTGTTCTGGCTTCCACTGATCCAAGCATGAATGTGTTACAATTACAGTTAAAAAAAAACATTAAAGCTCAATCTTGTGTAAGACTGAAGTCAAGTATGCTACATTGTGTGAATGAAATATCAATCAGACTTGATCTTACTAAAGCAAGGGTCCGTTCAGAAATAACAAATTTTCTGATGAGGAAAAAAGTGCACTAAAGCTTTGGAAAACACACTGACAGAATCATGCTCGTCTATATCTATAAATAACATCATAGCCTGCATTTGCAATCTTCAAAATGGATACTTCAAAAGACAAATAATACATTTTGGCTCATGGGTTTCCCTCTAAACATACAATATGTAACTTAGCAGCACTTATCATCAACATTCATAACCTTGGCTCAGGGTTGAGCCTCCTGTCAGGTTCTACCACTGACCATTTAGAACATGAATACCTGCAAGGAGTGGCAGTATAGTGCACATGGAATCCCCTCTCAATGACTCTTCCTCCTGTAACATCTATTGCCGTGTGTGCCTCGACCAAAACTGAGACTTTTGTTAAGGCACACGTTGCAAAAGATGCTATATGTAGACAATGATGGGCCTGTGGAGCGCAATGTACTTGTGCTCATAATCTGTGCGAGGCGAGCCACACCAAGACCACCACACTGAAGAGGACAGTAAATATACTTCGCTAAGAGACCAGCTCATTAACAAACAGTAGCCTTTGTGCAGGTTGTTTAACTGGTCAAAATGTTTTTAGTAGTCTTTAAAACAAGATTCTTGAAGTTCAAACTACGTCAGCATTTCAAAAGAAATCTCCTTTTTTAAATGTAATATAAATAAATACTTATTTTAGCCATTTACAACCTTATGGGATGTTCAGGCCTAAAATAATACCTATTATTCCCAGGATGTTCAATTCAAAATGTGCAAACTGGGAGTATGCACTTAAATAAACTAGAAGCTGTATTTTTCTAGGAAACAATATTTTTTTCAGAACCCAATTGGCTATTCTACTAAATAAGCAGGGCAGACTGCACAGTGTTTAAGTGAAGGCATCCAACTCATTTTATCTCTCTAGCTCCATGCAACCAGTTCATTTATCACCATAAACAATATAACATGTCTGGATTCCCATGGTGTCTTGTGTGTGAGCGTCTGCAGAGAGAACTTCATACTCGAATCACATTTTTTCACAAACTGTCATGCATTATAAACAACAAGATCAAATGCAATAGTTTTAACATACACTGAAGTAGTTTGTAACCCTTCTTTTATCCTTGCAGTCATATTTGTGATTCTGCTGTCAAAGGCCTTGATTCTAAAGGCAAAGAATCCACATTGCATTCAGACTCTGACACCACATCTGTGTTTGTGTCCTGGAGTGCACCGGCCTCAACACCCCTCACCTCCCTGTTTTCCTCCTCCTCAAACTCATCCTCCATCTCGATTTTTTCGAGAGCCACCTCGTTCTCGTAGCAAAAGGAGTTTCTCGAGCTGGCTGCGCTGGATTTCTTCTCGGCTAGTTCCCTGGCACTACAGTTGGGTGTGCGGGGTACTTCATACGTGTTTTCAAAGCGAGAGTAGTCCACTTTGTAGTAGTTCTTTTCTTCAAAGAGCACCGGCTCAAAGCGGTAGCCCCAGAGGATCTCGCTGGCCACGTAGGAGCTCCGACACTGAGTGGTCATGGCTGTAGCCTCCACCATGCCCTCCAGAATCACCACGATCTCAAACTCTGACGTCTCCAACTCCTGTTTGCTCATCTCATAGAACGGGCTGTCCTCATCAATCTCATGCACAATGGTGATTGGAGACACCAGGAATATTCTGTCAATGCCACTATCGAAGCCTACGTCAATGTCTACCTGATCTAGAGGTATGAACTCTCCCTCAGCGGTGGTGTGAGACTTGAGTAGCTGGGCCCTGACATGGGCCTCCACCAGGTGACTCTTCCTCAGGTTCCCCACACGCCACATCAGGCAAAGTTTACCATCCCTCATGGCCACTGTAGCATAATGGCTAAACACCAGGGTCTCATTCCTCTTTTTGGGCTTGGCCATCTTGGCCATGACAGCACCGATAATGAAAGCATCGATGATGCAGCCCACAATGCTTTGGAAGACGACCACAAAGACAGCAACGGGGCACTCCTCCGTCACATAGCGATAACCATAGCCAATAGTGGTTTGGGTCTCCACTGAAAACAAGAAGGCAGCGGTGAAGCTGTCTACATTGGAAACACACATCTGTGTCTCATTCTCTAAGTCTCCGTAACAGAGGGCCACTACCCAGAAGACAAAGCCAAAAAACAACCATGACAGCAGGAAGGAAAGGCAGAATACGAGCAGCATCCAGCGCCAGCGGATGTCCACGCAGGTAGTGAAGATATCTGCCAGGTATCGCTGGCCTTTCTCACTCATATTGATAAACTGCACATTGCAGTGGCCATCCTTCCTGACGAAGCGGCTCTGATGTTTGCGCTCTGTGTGCACCTTGTTGACATTGCCGTTTCCGTAGCCATTTGGAACGGCAATAGTGGCCAGCTTCATGCCATCTTCTTCAGAGGACACAATGCTGTAACGGTGGCTTCGCACACTCCCCATTACTTCCGCCTGGGAGGGCTGGGCCAATTCTGCTTTGGAAAACAGTCTAAGTTTTTGGTAGAAGCGTTGGAGAAACAGTTTTGAATGATCCCGGGGACAAACTCAAGCAGAAAATGTGGACAACAGGATTGGATCCTGCAGGGAACAGGGGAGAGCAGGCCTGTGCTTCTGCTGGCGTGCTGTGCACTTTTGGTGAGGGCAGGTCACTCCTATCTGATGGTTGCTTTGGACCTCATCAGTGAAGTGGGCTGTGGAAATTACACAGAGAGAGAAAAACTGTTTTAAAGTAATTGAAAGGATCCAGAGCAAAGATCAGTGTGATTACCTGCTGTCTAAATAATGCAGAGTACATTCAAAGTTAGCGGCGCTATTCTTGCATACACAGACAATATATAAACAGAGTATGCAATGCAGTCAGAAAGCACAGGGAATGCATTGTACATGCATTATAAGTAGTAGATTAAACAATATTATCAAGCACTTAGATAGCTGATAATGTGGGAAAGGATGTTTACCCTGCTTAATGTAAGTATTACTGTAATTAGGCAGATCAGTCCAGGGATCTGAGTCAAATTACAGAGCAAATTCATGGTAATCCAGTGAGCCACTGGAACAAAGTAGCAGCTCTGTGCAGATGTGTATCTAAACTTTGCAAAGACCGAAGTGAGAAAGCAATGCATAAAGTTTTGTTTCATGCATTTGCACAGTACAGCACAATCACTAATTATTACATCTAATGGTATTTAATCTCAGTAAGTGCAGTTTCAAATAACACATGCACATGCATAGCCAAAACAAATTCACAACTACAGTTTGCACCACTACATCATGGAACAAGATTCAATGGACCTTGCAGCATTTCAGAGAGGATGGGTCTCTTTCTCTGAAACCAACAGTAACTTTGCATCATATGTAATAGAGCAATGAGGACAACTAAATTAGAAAAGCTATTGACTTGGTGTGTGTGACCTGAGAGGTCCATTAAAATGCAACACCACAGGCTACAAAAGGCCATGGTCAGCCTGACATGCTGTGCTAGTGCCAAAAATAAATCCCCAACTCCACTTTTGAAGCGGTCCCATCTGAGGGTCCCAATTGTGTCAAAGTGTAAAGATCCATAAAGTCTAGGGGACATTTCCAGTAAGTATTCTAAATTGTGTGCATCATTTAATGTTTAAAACACAGCACAAATGTCAAAAAGGAAGCTTTTTGTTGACTTGGGACATTTTTTGTTTAATTCCATTATCTAATTGTGTGTGTGTGTGTGTGTGTGTGTGTGTGTGTGTGTGTGTGTGTGTGTGTGTGTGTGTGTGTGTGTGTGTGTGTGTGTTAAACTGCTCTGAAAGTGATCAAGTCATGTGGGATAAGATGTGCAGGTTCCTAAATTCTTCTGCGTCATCTTTGTTTTTCTCAACTAATGATGTCACTGCTGCTGGGTCGACTAGAAATAGCAACCTGTCACGCACACTATTCAGAATATGGGGCTCCTTTTGTTTACAACTCAAATGATGCCAAATGTTTATGTTGAATGGATTTCAGTGATTTTATATGATTTTGAAAATGTTGTACATCTTTTCACAAATTATTTACATTTTCTTATTATTATTATTATTATTATTATTATTATTATTATTATTATTATTAAGTATAATATCCCAACACATCAGTTTACCTTGTGAAACTTTTGGCCATTCAGTCACTTTTTTGTTTAAGTGGGGTCTCTTTTATTCTATTGTGGCAATGAATCAAGGCAAACACCAGACAGCACAAAAGCCTAAAATGTACGTAGTTCAGACTACGTCATTAGACAGATGTAAACATTAGAAAGAGGGCGTTAGTGTAACAGTGAATACATTTTTGACACAGGTCGCAGACCCCCAGTGTGAATCAAATTTCTAACTTTTGTGGTTTTGATGCACTGACACTTAGCTCATCACACACTGAGTTCCCTCGCTCCTCCTCTCATTGCAAACAGGTTCTTTGTCACTGAGCTTTTAACTGCTCAATATATACCACACTCATTACTGCAGGTTGGTACTGGTGACAGAACACAGCTTCAAAAGGCTGCACAACCTGTGATTGTTTGCTTTGCCTGTATTTTCAATTAGAGCCAACAGCTGAGGCAGATGGAAACTGGTTACATAAAGCTGATGACACCAATCAATAACTATGGCCAATCATTCAGCATCTTTTGTTTTAAGCTTTTACAACACCTATAATTTTTTTATAGGAGAAACCTTTAATAAGCAGTAGCCTAATTTCACATAGTTGTAATAAAGTCAGATTTATAATTTTTACTCAACAGAACAGGTTTAGTATAGTTTTATCAAATTCAGCTCATGCACAGACATCATGTGCTACAGAGTTTAGTTAAAATTAAGGACAGGGGGCCATACAGATCATCCAGTCTACATCCTGCAATCTCCAAGGGCAGAAAAAGCAGCGTAATTATGTGAATAGCATAATAATAATTATAATAATAATAATAATCCGGAATTCATTTATTATTTTTAATATTGTTACAGGACTTTAGTGTTAGCATTTTGCAGTGAGACTATACAGTATATACACTATATGCAGAGTGAAGCTATATTTCTCACTCCACATCACTCTTGTAATAGCGTGTTACACCTACCTGTTGGTCCTTGCCGTGCAAATCTGCCGTTTCCTTGTTGTAATAAGTCCCATATGCGCCACATATGCACACTGCGTCTCTTTTATTTTTGATGCTCTGCTATTATGTTCATCTAGCTTCCCGTCTTGCTCTGCAAATTCTGCCATAACCCTCTCCAGCAATACTGAAGAAGATGTTTGTCGTTGCAAAGACAGACTTTAAAAACACGTGTGTCTGTCTCCGCCCCTGTGTCAGCGGCAGCCAATAGAAAGCTGCAGCGCCTGTTTGGGGCTGAGCCATAGAGCCCACATGGAGGGTCAGTCTGTGATGGAGCGTGTTAGAGAGGGGAGTCAAACCAACTTTTCTCAAAGGGAGGTTGACAACATTACGTTGTAACAGGGAACAAGCGTCAGCGTCACATTTAGTGCAAAGCATCTACAGAGTCGCTGAAATACTGCATGTGATTTGTAAAATTAGTTTTAAGTAAAATTGGAGTTTATGTCATGTGTTTGTCCTTTTCTGTCAACGAAGCAAGCAAATATACTGAGAGTAGTGTGGAGTAGGGCCTACTTTTATTGTGATATCTGTGACTTCTAAATAATCACCAGTGCTGGAGTGACATTGAGTGCGCTCAGTGAACACAAGGTGGCGGTGTAAAGCTACAAAGAGGATACATTCACACAAGTGCTGGCATCACATAATGTGTTTGACTATTATTCATGTTTCAGAGTTTTACAAGGGAAAGTTTTATTAACTGTTAGTGCATTATTATTATTATTATTATTATTATTATTATTATTATTATTATTATTATTATTATTATTATTTATCTAAAGCATACAAAACTATACTATATACTATAACACTATTATTCACATATAAACATATTTACAAGATCATCTCATCACATTGTCCATCATAAGTCCACCCTACAAACAGGTTTGCTGCATCACCTCTTCAGTGACATCAGGATTCACTTTGCAAGTGTGTCCTTTTCTCTGATTTGAAGCAAAGAGAGGACCGCGGGACTGACTGCCCTCTACAGGGCGACCCCTCCTGTCAAACTGCTCTGCACTGAGCAGGGGCACCGGCACCCATGTGGTCTCGTTGAACAGAGCGTAGTCCACCTTGTAGTGCCTCTTGTCCAGTTTCAGCATGTCCTGGAAGCGCTGGCCCCAGCGGATGTCTGCTGGTGTGTAGGAGGTTCGAGTCTGGTGGAGCATACCTGTAGAGTCACCGGTGTAGGTGAAAGACACCACCAGCTCAAAGTCGTCCCCCAGCAGGTCATCAGGGCCGAGGCTGTAGAGGGGACTGCCACGCTCCAGCTTGTGGATAATGGTGACTGGTGTGGCGAGCATAATGTCTCGATTCTGGATGTGCAGGTCCTGGTATGACATCACAATAGACCCCAGTGGCTGTTTCACATAGCGGACTAACATGGCCCTGGCAACACCCTCCAGGATGTGATTGCCCCTGAAGTCCCCAAGTCGCCAAGACAGACACAGAACCCCGTCTCGCAGGTTGACCACTGTACAGCTGCTAAAACCAACCGTCTGAGATCTCTTACGAGCAGATGCCATTTTAGCAACAACAATACCAATGATGATGGTGTCAAGGAGGCAGCTAAATACATCTTGAACCGTCACCAAAATAATGGCCACGATACAGTTCTCAGTCATCCCCCTGAAGCCGTAGCCAATAGTCGCTTGGGTCTCCATTGAAAACATAAAGGCTCCAGTAAAGCCACGCACATTGTCTACGCATGTTGTATGTTCTGCATCGTCAACGTCCCCATGTACATACGCAATGAGCCAATAACAGAGACCAAAAAAGAGCCAAGAGAGAATGTAAGAGAGGGAAAAGATGAGGAGCATCACCCTCCAGCGAATCTCCACAAGAGTGGTGAAGATGTCTATCAGGTACAGGCTCCATTGTCCAGGGGCCTTCTGGAAAACCACAGGGAAGCTGCCATCTTTCTGCATGTAGCGCAGCCGCCTGACCTCATTTTTCCTGCCCAGAGTATGGACTGTAGTGTAGCAGGTATCAATGATGACCTGCTCGCCCCTCTCAGTGCTCATTATGACCAGTGCTGCCTTTTAGTCTCCTGTAGGAAGACAGAGATGAGATGAAAAAATGCATGTTAGGATGACAGTTGTATTACAATGGGCAGGAGGCACAGCATTTTACTCATTACATGTGACTAAAATGTAAAAAGGCTCTCAGACTTGTTTGTTGAGCTGAATCCTTCATGTTTGAGCAAGCAGCCTAGGTCACTCAGGGCTATCAGCAGCAAATAACTTGAGCTCTGGGTGTGAAAAATGGACTTCAAGAGCAGGAGTTTCTTACTGGTTGATTATTTACCACAAGTTCCATTACAGTCTGGACACTGTCCACATCAGTTTTGCTAAAAACTCTCTACAAACACCTTATTGCATTATAATAACGTACAATCATGCAGAGAATTTGGGAGGACAAATTGAAATTAATTTAATAATTCAGCTCACCATAAACTGGGCATTATAAGATGCAATGTCAACACAACATATTACATCATACGTTTTAATTATTTGATAGGTTTGTACGAGTTGCTTATGTAATAAGGCACAGTAAGAGGGCTCAGAACAAACCCAGTACCAAAACCATGGTTATCATATTGATCTAAATTACAAGCAGTTGCACTCATGCTTGTTTTAGATGACTGATTCAGATTGTATAAGCTTGGTGTATTGTTAATGGTGGCTAGGCCTGGTTACTGTTTGGAAGAAATAGTGATTTAGTTTGTTCGTTATTGATATTTTTGATTTTGGTTGTTTCTATGTATCTGTTCTACCATTTGTATGCAAATGATAATGATTCGTCAGTCCACCCTGTATTTGTGAGTGCTGATGAGCAACTTGAATTGTACAATGTACTGTACTGTACAATAGTGCTTCAGTTCTTTTTTACATAGCCTATATGTATTTCTCAACACACCAACCCGACGGCCGACCGTCGGCAGAAAAGGCAGTCAGACTGGTCATTCGGCTCCCGTCGGTCCAAGCGTACGTTTTGCTCGAGCGCAAGATGTAATATGTCTCCATAACAGCAGGCGGCGCTAATCTGTATTGTCGCTCAAAAAATGAAAACCAGAAATGACGAACGCGTCACGTGGGTCTGGCCTCTCCCAAATTTCAAAGCCGACCATAATGGTCGGAATACGATCTCGTATTTTAAGAAAGTAGTTCACCGAAACGTGTTTCTGAAAACATTTTAAGCGATAAATAGGCCATGCAGTTGCTGAATCTGTCTGTTTTTTTGATCGACAAAGGTCAGTTTAAAAGATTTTCGTCAGATTTTGAGAGCCGTTTGTCACGCTCATCCCGCTCATCATTTCTGGTAAGTGTTTTAACATAAGTGCACTAATTCGCTAGTCAAGGGCTAGCACTCCACCAATCAGATTGGTTATTGAGTCCGACTGCCCACTGGCCGATTCAACAAGTCAAAGCAGCCCAAATTAAAGCCGACGGTGCTTCCGACTGACGACGGCACAGAACATACCAAACAGAAACCGAGTCACCGACCTCGCCAGACTGTCCGACGGCCGATAATCGTGTTGGTGTGTCAGCGCCTTTAAACTAACTGTTTCTTCCTCCTTTTTGTCCTTGTCTTAGACAAAACCTTATCCATGACAGGTTTGATAGCTGCCTAAACTGGTCTCTCTCCTCACAGCATGTGTGTACGTCACAAGATGCCGCACTAAATTTTAGTGAGCTTTTTCCCAAATATGTCCCCAGATTTCAGAATGCTACACCCACTGCCTGTATTATTTTGTTGAATGCACAGCAAATTTTTCTGAACTTAATACATTTTATATGTTGAATTGAATCATTTAATACTCATTTTATTCACTGGACCCATTAACCTAAAAGGGACTTTATGACTATTCATATTTCCAATTTCCTATTTTGGTATTGTCAACCTTTGGTCACAAATAATTGAAGGTCATTTAGTATTTGTAGACTTTGACACATTTTGTTAAAGAAAAATAATATAGTTTTCTCATACAAGATATATTGACATGAGCCAGAGACACCTTATATTTTCCACATCATATTGAAGTAGGTAGATTCAAAAACATCTAAGAAGATAAAAGATTGTGCGAACTATGTGAACTAGGAGAAGTTGAGAACGAGAATCACATTTTCTTCTGTATTGTCCGTATTATGATAAGTTAAGAACACCGATCTAACATGAAATGTCTGTCCAAAATCCTGAAATGTTCTGGTGCACGGATGATGACCAATTGGAGTGGTTGTTTAAATTTAATATTTATAAGTTGGCGACTTTTGTTTCTAAAGCTTGGCAAAAAAGACTAGAAGGTTTATTTGTTTAGGGTATGTGGTTACTTTGGCACCTGGTCCTTTGTCCTAGGTAATGGTGTCTTGTAAGCCCACATGGGCTGGGCATATTTTATTGTATGCATGACACAATAATAAAAATAAGAAACATTTATTCCACACATGAGTGCACCAGGACAAAAAGTCCTTTGATCTTGACTTTGTTCAGGTATTGATCTTAGCCCATTTGGTCATTACCATCTGACAAGATTAAATAAGGCTTTGGGTCAGAGAATGTCCCATGGAAGAACCTCTTTTTAATCAGTTTGGCTTATATATTTAGTTTTTCAGTTTTGGCAAAGTCTGTTGCCTTCCAGATGTGACCCAGAACAACAATGTTAAACAGCCTCTTGACAAAAGTCCTAAACTGACTTATTTTATAGAAGAAAAAAAAAAACCTATGATACTTTGTTTTTGCAAGACATGTATAGACAAAATAACATATGCATGGTTGTCATGAAGTGTTTATATAATCTGTCTGTACTCCACAAGTCCAAACAAAGTTTGTCTCGATTAATTAAGCAATACCTCACCCTCTATTTTTGTCCTCATGAGGGTGAATTATTATCCTTAAACCACCTCTAATAGCTTTCACCTCCAAATGCTTCCTCAATTGTCAAACATTAACCACAACACCTTCCTTTCAGTAACACATACAATGCACCAAAGTCAGGACATTGTTGTCACTGTAGACTTATTGTAATTCACTAATCTGACAGCTTCTTGAGTTGTCACTGATGAAAGGCACGCTATCAAGTTTAATTTTGAGCACACAATGCTTAGTCACATCACTCACTGATCAATCGGTTTTTTAAGCCACCTTTAAGAAGTCTGTCAGACTTTTATCTTGAGTTTTTATTGCTTAATTGAGTCACCTCGTAGCACGTAGCTGATGTTTATCTCAGAATAAATAGATTTTCAATAGTTAAGTCTCAAACATGCAAAAGTGCCAAGTGCAGTCTTTAAAACACAGTGGTTCTGTCAGTTAGATAAATGTTGATCCAAATAAGATTTCACTAGTTTAAATGGGCTCCTGTTGACTGGTAAGCAGTAATTGAACCCATTGGTCAAAGATTGTGGAAATATGCATCGTCCTGCACGAGACCTTTAGGAGCAAAACTGCAACAATAAAAACCTTCTGTTACACAATTGTTTTTGTGTTTCATTAAAGGTTCATAAAACAAACAAAATAAGCAGACACAATTCAAACATTTCATCTCTGGTGATGTAGAATTACTAATATCTTTTGCATTGACTGTGATACTGTGCAGCAGGTGGTGACGGTATTGTAAATAAGTAGAGGAAAATGCATAGACAAATAACAAGTTACCAAGTCAACATGCATTTATAAGAAGATTAATTATTGCCTCATAAGCTACAGTGTCTTCAGTGTTTCAGACAGTTGATTTCTAAACAGAAATCACTGAGTCCATGGTGGAGGACAAGAACAGGTTACAGGACAAAAAGGGCAAGGAAAAGGGTCACTGGGTTCGATCTGATCACCCTCCTTGTATTACAGAGGTATACGAGTAGGGAATATTTCCAAGCCTATGTTGTTAAGTTATGGTGGTTCCAAGATAATTCTATCGGCTTTATCTGTTTATAGCATTTGTATATATGTGTTTGTTAGCTAGAACTCCTGACATTGCAGGCTGTGCTATATGAGAGCACACTGGACTAATATGTTTGACTCTGAGTTCTGAATTAAATGTCATGATTCCTGTAGAATTACCCAATGTTTTCTTGTATATTTCTTTTTATACCTCTCATTGTAGCTCCAGGAGTTAGTTTGTGTTATATTTTGTTATATGAGGGTTTATGCTCATAAAAATTCCAATTGATGCAGTTGATGTACTAAAACATGTTGATGTCTCCCCATATTTAACATGAATTCACAAACAAAATAGGAAAAAAAACCCTAAATATAACGAAACTAATCACTTTTTACCATGACCCTCATTTATTTCATGATGTTTCTTCAGTTCATGTCAATACTCAATAATAATAATAATAATAATTGCTGTCATGTTTGTCAATGAGTTAATTTATAATGTTTAATTATTGCAACTTGTGGTTGATTATTTCCCTTTTGGCTGGCTTGACCCTGCTCATATTTTCAAGTATTGTTCTGCGGAATTGTGTACCTGTTCCGCTGCATTTGTAATTATTTAGTAACTTTAAGATTCTTTACAGTTAGTCCAGTAAAATCTATGACACTAAACTTACCACCAGAATCATAAAAGCATTTGAAGAATTAATTATAATTATTATTAATAGCAAATTTTGTTTTCTCCACTTTATTTATGTCAGAATTCTTGTTTATTACTTTGAATACGTCTTTTAAAAAAACACATATTTCAATTCATCAACTTACTTGCAAAGTAGAAACTAGAGTTTGTCAGGTGTCTCATCAGTTCTGCCGAGCATTAAACGATATGCTGCCACCTTGGAAGTAACCTCCAAGTTGAGTTGGTCGCAGAGTGTTGGGGGCCGGCCTAGCCCTGAGACAAAGTTCCATTTTGTTCTGATATCACAGCTATCCCTTCCCTCTGAAACCTTATTGGACAATCTGGAAGACTGAATGGCCGATGGAATATTTTCCTTAGGGCAAAATAATTAAATGTCCTCTAACTGTTGTGTAATTCCACAAAATCATAAAGGCAAACGAAATATTGATGATTTACAGGTCATTTTAAAGCCCTGTATATTTGAATCAATTTCCTTTGAATTTCCTTGATTGATTAGACAAAGTTAATCTTTGCTCCATTAGGTGCTGGCACAAGGATTTGCTCTTTTCAATTTGGTTCTGATTAGACAAGAGAGATCACAGCCGATCCACCAGGACACTTAACTTTTATTGCAGTCATAAGAGCATCCAAAGCTGTTGTAAATTAGGTTGGCTGTTTTTAAAAATAGAACACGACCTCCCTTCACCTCTGAAACCGTCCTGATTCATCACATATTGGTGTGTGTGTGTGTGTGTATGTGTGAAGACAGAGATAAGAGACATTCCTCTGAGAGATAACCTGGAAATAACAGTTCATCAGTCTGTGATTTACAGCTGGCAGCTATATAACGAATGAGTGAAAGCACATACAGAAAGATTATTGTATTACTTCCTTTACTGCAGTACATAATACAACCATAAAATGTGAAAGTCCAGAGAAGTATTATAATTTATGTATTGATTAAGTGTCCCGCACTAAGACACAACATCCAACGTGTCAAGAGATACAATTTACATAACAGAAAAACTAAGCTAAATATAGATTAAATATATATAATTGAAAATGTAACTGAATAACTGATAATATGACTTATTATCAATATTATAAACAATACAAGCAATACAATATTTGTTTAGAAAATGAAAGTAAAAGCACCTTTGATGTCAGCAGAAAAACAACATATTAAAATAGCAGCAACATGTTGGGAGGGACAGCTTAGTTTTCTTCATAGTGGTGGGCTTTATGTGGTGAGAGGACACTGATTTGGAGAAATGAACCAAGAATGCAGAGATGTGTTTAGAACCTGGGTGACAGACAAAGAGGAGAGGCTATTGTCGTATTTTCTTCACAACCTGAAGCAGATAATAATAATAATAAAACAAGCATGCACCAGTTCCCCCACAAGGTGGTGCAAAGAAGGAGGTTGAGCCTGAGCAGCATGGAGAGCTTTTGAAACCGTGAAGGCTGTTGTTTTTCTGACATATTTGAGACTAGAAGGTGATAACCTCAGCAGGTGACTGATAATGATCATGTAAATCAGGTGTGACACATATGCAACATATTCAAGATAAAGCACATGTTTCTCTAATACAGAAAATGCATATTGACACAACTGAAAAGTAGTGCATACCATTTTACAGAGTCAATGAAAGGTTTAAAATAAAATAAATAATCCCTTTTTCATAAGGAACTTCACTTGATTGAAGACACTCCAATAGCTTCAACTGGAACCCTCTGGAGATTGATTTTGGTCCATTTTTGCCAACTTTCTATGAATTAAAGGAACCCAAAATAAACGAAGAAATGACACAGACACCTATAAAACTTTACATGTGGTGGCCAGGTTAGCTCAGTTGGTAGAGCAGGCGTACATATATCGAGGTCTACTCCTCGACGCAGCAGCCGTGGGTTTGACTCCGACCCGTGGCCCTTTGCTGCATGTCATTCCCCCTCCATCCCCTTTTGTGTGTATAAGCAACTTCCAATAAGTTGGCTAAATGTAATGTAAACTTTTATTAGAGAATAACACTTGAGACAATGGCACTCTTTGTTCTGTTTTATAAATATGTTACATCTACATCATTGCAGATGACACAACCGTGTACCCCATCATATAAGAAAGAAGCAAGAACTTTATTAATCCTAAAGGACAGTAGTGTACCAGAGATTGCTCAAACAATAATTACCACCAGTGCCTAATAGACAGTGTTGGGCAAGTTACTTTAAAAAAGTAATTACTAGTTACTAGTTACTTCTTCCAAAAAGTAACTAAATTAGTTATTCAGTTACAAATTATGAAAGTAACTAGTTACTTCAGAAAGTAACAATTGCGTTACTTTCAAGTAGGAGTAGGTGATATTTATTTAAAAAATATTTAAAAAAAGTTTTTTTTGAGAAAAGAAGCTTTGTGTTATGTGTAGGGGGGTTAGCTGAGTTCACCAAAAGTGGTTTGACATGAATAGGTCAAAAGGTCAGGCCGCATAATATATTTCTAGCATTTTTTTACATTAAAAAATATCTATAAAATCAAAGGATGGATTTCTTGAAAAAAGAAGCTTTGTGCAATGTGTATGGGGGTTAGCTGAGTTCATCAGGAGTATTTTGACATGAATAGGTCAAAATGGCAAGCCGCATAATAGATTTTTCGAATGTGTTGAATATCCAATGTCCAGTATAAAAACAACTTTACCACGGTAGGTCAAGAGACGTGGCCATTCATCCCTGCTCTGTTACCGGCACAGCTGATGCACATTCCATGATTCCCCCCTGCAGTATTTAGACCCGGGCTGTTCACCTCTTCAGCGCCAGATTGTTACATACACCTACGTGGTAACTTGGCTCAGAATCCCTGCTCGTGTTTTGTAGCAGCATTTGTGATTGTGTAGTATTCTGTCTAACTCCAGTTCCTCTGTTCAGATTCCGCTGGTTACCTGCTTCCTACCTGTCGTGCTTCACCGTGCTGCCTGTCTCACTACCCTCAGACTTAACCACCAGCTTCACCTGGATCTGGGATTTCTTCCAGATCTGCCACTCCTGACTCCCTCGAGCTTCAGTCCAGTTACTGAAAGACTCCCAGCTCAGTCATATATATATATATATATATATATATATATATATATATATATATATATATATATATATATATATATATATATATATATATATACACACACATATACATGGTTCGGCCGAATCCCTGTATATATTCGGCCGAACCCTACGGAACCTATATATGTTATATGAAATAGAAAATGAATATCAAAGCATATTGTTGAATATCTCTCATCCCCTTTTGACCAGGAAAAGGGAAAAAAAACGCCTTGTATTTCAATTTCAAATTTTGTATTTTAAAACAAAAATCAAATAACCATTCGTTTTTTTTTGTTTTTCAATAACTGTTTATGAAATGAAAATCGAATGACCGAAAGATACACTGACCTATATGGACAAAAAAGAAGACATAGAGTATGTTTTATTTTTTGAAACCACAGACATGAATAGATCCTGACTTGGGATGGAACACATCCGTTTACCCATATGATACAGTGGTCCTGCCAGTAAATAAAGTCTGGACCCCAGAACTCCATGTAACAAATGGGTGAGTTACATAACTTGTACTAATTCAATTCATTGACTGCTTGGTCATCATCTCACACACCTGTTGTCTCTCACCTGGGCAGAATAACAACAACTATGGAGCACACCTCCAGTGATCTGCTGGTAAACAGTAATAGCACAGTGAAGCATAATGTGATCATAAATGCAGAGGTGAACTGTGAAGTCAACCTTTTCAACTATCCCTTTGCTAGTGATGAATGCCCTGTTGCGATCCAAACGTGGTCCAAAGCTGGTGAGCTCAACAGTACACAAATACAAATATTTTATTCAAGTTTTAGAGCAAGTGATAATGCCCTTAATTGTATTATTTCACATACAGTACATGCAGGCCTATATGTGTTAATCCTGAAGAATATTTTAATGTATCCTATGGTGTGGTAATGTTTTTCCTTTACAGCTATGCTTTTAAAAATGTGTTTTATTCTTCCTATTAAGATTGCTATTTGAATGTGTCCAACAATGTGAAATGAGCATAAATGCACATTTAACTTAGGGTAAAAAGCATGTGAGTTGTATGTAATTGTCTATTTATTTCCTGCCAAAATGTTGCATGCAGCTTTTTGTGACAAATCCTTACTTTACCATGTCAGCTGTTAAAATGAGTGAATACAGAACTGTGGGAGACAATATAGGTAAGATGGTTTAAATATTATTCAGCTATGATCATTCCTCATCAGGGAGCTGCCCAAAGTTGGATAAATTGTCTCAGGTCATGTCACTTGAGGCAAAGTCAGTATAGGCTTAAAACTAAAAGTTTGAAAATAAAAAACAATCCGGAGTTGTGAAGTTAGAAAGAAATGAGCTCACCAGACCTCTGTAGCTCGCTCTTCATTGCAGCTTGAGGCTAGCGGCTCAAGGTTCAAATGTTTTTATAATGTAGGTCAAAACTGCCCATCATGTTATGAGAGTGCACTGCTCATCTTCCCTTTTAAAGAACGCTTTGTTTTCTTCAGGATGTGGTAGCCTACAGAGCTGGTATTTGGTAAAGTGATCATGATTGATGGTAACCATGGAGATTGGCAAACTGACAGTGTGGCCCTCCGGCAACATATAAACAGAGATGATCGCAATGACATCATGGTAAGTTCATGAACACATGAAATAGTCGTTTATACTTAATATAGGTAATGATAAAGACCATTCATTCTCATGCATCGTGCTTTGAAATTAATTGTGACATGTCTGATGAGGATATAACTAAACGAGTAGTTGAGTAGGATTGTTGCTTTTCTTATTTGTCATACCTGTCATATATGACAGTAAACACGTGAGTGTCTCTCTAGGCAGGACAACTCAAGCAATTCAAATATGTTACATTGGACTGTGGGAACTTATAATGGAGATTTTTCACTATTTTCTGACATTTTTATAGTAAAACAAATACTAAATACTAATCAATTAATTAAGAAAATATTGCATGAGACACATGTTGAAAATCATTTAGGATTTTTTCCATTCACACACTAGTATTTAAGCCAGTAGTTCTAAAAACAATGAAAAGCTGTTTTTATATTGTACTGTTAAATTCTGTCTGCCATACTCAGCCTCAACTTTCTGAACCCCTTCTTAACATTACTGCTGCCCAGTATTCTAATCGTCTTAGCTGATGCGTTCAGCTTCTCTCTGCCGCTGGAAGGCGGCAAACGCAACTCTTTCAAGGTCACTCTGGTGCTCAGCTTCACTATGTTTCTCAACATCCTCAACGATCAGCTCCCCGGAGACAGCCAGTGCAGCCCCATCATCCGTCAGTCAGCTCACAAACGCACTCACAGTCCAAATACTGTACATCAACAGCATCACAGTTTACTGAGTCACTAAACTGTCTTGTCTGTGCCACAGGAATCCACTTCGCTGTTTGTCTGGTCCTCATGGTGTTGAGCATGCTGGTGTCCATGATGCTGACACGGTTGGCCAAAGACAGCAGCCTCATTTTCTGCTCCAAGGGGTCAGTCCCAGAAAACACAGGACACAATGATGAGAAAGAGGATGAGGGTGAGGAGGACTTGATTGTTTAACAAGTACTGCATGTATTGAGTCTGTACTGCAGTATTTGGTATTAAGTAGGGTATTTTGATGCTCACAAAGTCTTGATTTTTGATTAACTAAATAACACTGTATGACTACTCCGATTGTGTCTTAAATCCCTACAGAAGTCAAAGCTGACATTAGTGTCGTTCAGCTGAACGGTTCAGAGGGGGACAGTCGAATGCTCAGAAAGGTGTTCAACTTCTTGGAAGCTCTTGATGCACAGACACTGAAAATTTAGAGAAATCAGATGGTTGCCAACAAAATTGACAAGACATATTTCTGGTTCTATTTAATACTAGGCACTATGTACTTTTTTGCCATGATGTATGCGATGATAAACTATACATGTACAGTCAACCATTTTGATTTCTGGTACTAATAAAACCCGCCATTACTATAAAAACAGCTAAACTGAGCTGTTCTCAATCTCATAAATTCAAATTCGAAAATTCGAAATACAAATGTAAAGATTCAAAGATTGATGCAATTCTCAATATGTCAAAGGATCATAGTTCGTCTTTCGGTGTCTGATAAAGATGTGATTTCTGAAAATCTAACAAAATAATTCCATCCTTTACTCTTAATATAATTTTGAGTCACATGAGTATATTAAACTGTTATTTGAAACTGGGATATCTGCACACATGACAAAACCATGTTCCTTCATCTCTCAAAAGTGGTAGATTCTGCAATATTGAATAACAACATCTTCAGGACTTGTATAGCAGTATTAAAATATAGATTTTTCAGGAAGTTTAATCCATGGAATAAATGCTGATTATGCTAAATGTCTACACAAATTCAAAGATATTAAATGCAAGGAAAGAAAAGAAAAAGTGTATGGGACACCTAATCTGCTCAACACTGTTGTTCATTTGTTTCCACCTAGTGGTTGAATTATTCCCTACAGACAGACTGGTGATTTACTGCACTTGGTAAGTTTCCACAGAAATAAATCCAAGTGCAGTGGGTCACCAGTCTGTCAGTACTTCTACATGTACTCTGACTTGGACCTGATCAACCAGGAGGACTTCAGCTGATCTGAATAATTCATAACTCTGTTTATCTCCACCATTAGAACAAAGCTGCTGAAATGAGAGGTGAATATACAGTGAGGAAAATAAGTATTTGAACACCCTGCTATTTTGCAGGTTCTCCCACTTGGAAATCATGGAGGGGTCTGAAATTGTCATCGTAGGTGCATGTCCACTGTGAGAGACATAATCTAAAAACAAAAATCCAGAAATCACAATGTATGATTTTTTAACTATTTATTTGTATGATACAGCTGCAAATAAGTATTTGAACACCTGAGAAAATCAATGTTAATATTTGGTACAGTAGCCTTTGTTTGCAATTACAGAGGTCAAACATTTCCTGTAGTTTTTCACCAGGTTTGCACACACTGCAGGAGGGAGTTTGGCCCACTCCTCCACACAGATCTTCTCTAGATCAGTCAGGTTTCTGGGCTGTCACTGAGAAACACGGAGTTTGAGCTCCCTCCAAAGATTCTCTATTGGGTTTAGGTCTGGAGACTGGCTAGGCCACGCCAGAACCTTGATATGCTTCTTACAGAGCCACTCCTTGGTTATCCTGGCTGTGTGCTTCGGGTCATTGTCATGTTGGAAGACCCAGCCTCGACCCATCTTCAATGCTCTAACTGAGGGAAGGAGGTTGTTCCCCAAAATCTCGCAATACATGGCCCCGGTCATCCTCTCCTTAATACAGTGCAGTCGCCCTGTCCCATGTGCAGAAAAACACCCCCAAAGCATGACGCTACCACCCCCATGCTTCACAGTAGGGATGGTGTTCTTGGGATGGTACTCATCATTCTTCTTCCTCCAAACACGGTTAGTGGAATTATGACCCAAAAGTTCTATTTTGGTCTCATCTGACCACATGACTTTCTCCCATGACTCCTCTGGATCATCCAAATGGTCATTGGCAAACTTAAGACGGGCCTTGACATGTGCTGGTTTAAGCAGGGGAACCTTCCGTGCCATGCATGATTTCAAACCATGACGTCTTAGTGTATTACCAACAGTAACCTTGGAAACGGTGGTCCCAGCTCTTTTCAGGTCATTGACCAGCTCCTCCCGTGTAGTCCTCGGCTGATTTCTCACCTTTCTTAGGATCATTGAGACCCCACGAGGTGAGATCTTGCATGGAGCCCCAGTCCGAGGGAGATTGACAGTCATGTTTAGCTTCTTCCATTTTCTAATGATTGCTCCAACAGTGGACCTTTTTTCACCAAGCTGCTTGGCAATTTCCCCGTAGCCCTTTCCAGCCTTGTGGAGGTGTACAATTTTGACTCTAGTGTCTTTGGAGAGCTCTTTGGTCTTGGCCATGTTAGTAGCTGGATTCTTACTGATTGTATGGGGTGGACAGGTGTCTTTATGCAGCTAACGACCTCAAACAAGTGCATCTAATTTAGGATAATAAATGGAGTGGAGGTGGACATTTTAAAGGCAGACTAACAGGTCTTTGAGGGTCAGAATTCTAGCTGATAGACAGGTGTTCAAATACTTATTTGCAGCTGTATCATACAAATAAATAGTTAAAAAATCATACATTGTGATTTATGGATTTTTGTTTTTAGATTATGTCTCTCACAGTGGACATGCACCTACGATGACAATTTCAGACCCCTCCATGATTTCCAAGTGGGAGAACCTGCAAAATAGCAGGGTGTTCAAATACTTATTTTCCTCACTGTATTGGTTTTTGAAAACATGTCAAGAAAATGTAATGCTTACACATCCTATGAAGCCCCAGAGGCCACCCCTTTGTTATACTATCTCATTTAAAATTACAGTTCAATATACAATATGTTGACATGCCAGAAAGTATGGTTATACGTTTACTGTTGTATTTATTCATTTCTTTTTCTGTGAAACAACAATTTCACAGAGAAGTCTGTGGTAAATCACCAGTTTTTGTTTAAGAAATCCATCCCAAGTAGCACTTATTTCAAAACATTTTAAACTTCTCCCATACCATACCCGACAATATCACATTTAACAAAACACAAATGCCCTGAATTTAGGGCATTGCTTGATACAAATTCCATCAGAAAGGCATTTTAACATTATTAACTCCTGCTTTAAGATGAATAAGTGCAGTGCCCGTTGAAAATGTGCCCGTTTGGAATGGACCTAGCTGTCCTGTTGAATAAAGTTGGAAAAGCCCAAAAATAATCTTTTAAAAAAAGAAAACGTGGAGTAATCAGACATTAGCGTCATGGACTCATGGTAGTGCGCTACACACCCGGCCCGTTGTGAGAGCTAAACAGCACCTATCTGCGTTAATCAACCACCAGAACCGGACTGTGTGTGTATGCGCAGAGAGAGAGAGAGAGAGAGAGAGAGAGAGAGAGAGAGAGAGAGAGAGAGAGAGAGAGAGAGAGAGAGAGAGAGAGAGAGAGAGAGAGATCTTGTGTCATATGATCGTTAACGAATTTAACATTTCATTTCAGTAGAGGTGTTAATTAAAAGCCAATGTGTGCTTCTTTTACCGATATATATTTAACAATATCTTTTGCATTTCTAATCCAAACGTCAAACTTGGCATCACACTTACTCGTACCCGTAGCAAGACACCTGTCAAGTTTGAAATCCATCGGACTAACGGTTCGAGAGATATGCGCATAACACTCACACAGACAGACGTTCCTGCAATTTGTAGATAGATTAAAACCTATTAGGGACTGTGACAAAGCAATGTAAAGTAATGGTTTGATCGTGATTACTTTTCACATCACTAAAAAGAATAACTGCTCTGAACTAACGCACTGCCAAAACTACTGTATGACATTCATTATCAAAAGCAACCATATTTTAATTATTAGAAAAGTTTTGGCACTTATTCCTGAATTCATCAGTCAATGAATTGGGAGAAACAACATACAAAATCAATTTGATCAAAATCTTGTAAAGAGTGAAATTACAAAAAAACATATATCCTCAGAAAAGACCAACAGAAAGCAAGTTAATATAAAGTGTCCGTTACACTGCCGATGTGTCTTCATTCCTCCTCTTCCACTTCAAGGTTCCTCTGATTTCTTCATTGCCTTTAGTGAAAAATTAAAAAAGAAACGTTAATGCATCATGTCATTAAGACAACAATATAAGGAGGGAAGTATGAACTCTTCACATACCTGTTTAAAAAGCTGGACACCAAGATAGTTCTTTGCCATGTTTCTCAGGCTGGACTTTCCCCCCACCTTGCATCTGACATAGCCATACAGGTTGGCCCATTGTAAAACCAAGCCCATGATTACCACAGCCTGAGGGGCACAAACAGGAATGAGACATGAACTAACAAATAGCACTTAATCAGACAGAAATGAAATTGACTTAACGTTCATAAACACTGAACTGACCAGCCATTTAATCTTGAAGGAGAAGATGGTGCTAAACACAAAAACGATCCAGAAGATGGGGCATACAATGAGTCCAAGCCAGAAGATCCGTGACTCAGCACCAGACGTTGCGTTTAGACTGTGTGTCTGTTAAGAAAAAAAAAATGCAACAAGATTTTGTTTCATGCTATTCAATAAAAATACATACACAGAAATAAAAAAAAAAAAATGGGTATAGTCTTTGGAAAATATGATATATCTAAGAGAGGACAATGCAGCTGTTCTAAGTTACACTATTTGCAATTGTCCAATTGGGTCATGAAGCTACATTACAAAAAAAATCACTGCAAGGTGTATTTAGCCTGTGAAATTGTAGATGCACATACAGGAATGCAGTCACCTCTGTACCTCTGTGTTACTTTTAACATCCCTGTATTTACTGAGATCTCTATTACTAGAGCTACGGTTGCTTGCTGCCAAGACCACATTTAGTGAAATTGAATAGAATGGACACATTATAAGGCAGTTTATCTTTCAAAGGATGTTGTTTTTTCAAATGGGTCTTCCATGTGAGAAACCTTTATTAAGAAAACTTTATTGTTTTCTATTGAGCTGATAATAGCCCTTTGGCCTGCCAGTCCTTTTAGGAATGGATCTGATAAGCATCCGCTTACCTTCCTCGACTCAAATACCCAGTGGCTCTTTCCATCTTCATCCACTTGATTCCACCACCGAAGGCCCACCAACAATCTGCCAGATACATTCTTGGGGGGGGGGGGGGGGAGAGACAAAAATAAGAGAGACAAAAATATGTGAAATAAAATAAAACAAAAACTGCATGTAACTAAAATTAGTGGTTAGAAAATGAATCTGCAATAATTTGAGTGATTATAATTAGAGGTGCAAGGATGAATCGATTAGTTGTCAACTATTAAATTAATCACCAACTATTTGGATAATCGATTAATCGTTTGAGTCATTTTTTTTATTAAAAGAAAATAAGATTTCTCTGATTCCAGCTTGTTAAATGTGAATATCTTCTAGTTTCTTCTCTCCTTTGTGACAGTAAACTGAATATCTTTGAGTTTTGGAGAAAACAAGACATCTGAGGACGTCATCTTAGGCTTTGGGAAACACTGATCCACATTTTTCACCATGTGTTGACATTTTTATAGATCAAACAACTAATCGATTAATCGAGAAAATAATCGACATATTAATCGACTATGAAAATAATCGTTAGTTGCAGCCCTAATTATAATTATAGTAAAATAATCGTTTCAATAATTTGTCAGGAAAAAATGCCAAACATTCTCTTGTAACAGCTTCTTTAATGTGGTTGTAAACTGAATATAGCTGGGGTTGGGACAACACATGCTATGTGAATGTGTCACCTTGGGATGTGGGAAATTATAACAGCAACTTTTCACTGTTTTTTTATAAACATTTTTGTTGCAGCCCTACATGAAACACAAACAAGGTATTATGTATTAAACTGAAGCATGACTAGAGCTGGGCAATATATTATATATATAATATATATTATATCAATATCGTGATACGAGACTAGATATCGTCTAAGATTTTGGATAGCGTAATATCGTGATGTGACATGTGTTGTCTTTTCCTGGTTTTAAAGGCTGCATTACATTAAAGTGATGTCATTTTCTGTACTTACCAGACGGTTGTAACTGTTTTATTATTTGCCTCATCGTATCCACATTACTGATGATTATTTATCACAAATCTCATTGTGTACATATTTTGTGAAAGCACCAATAGTCAACACTGCAATATCGTTGCGGTATCGCTATCGAGGTATTAGGTCAAAAATCTCGTGATATTTGATTTTCTCCATATCGCCCACAAGACCATTTATTCCCATAGTGGTCCTGTAGTTGAACATGCTCACTTTAACGGTCCAGAAGTCGCACGACAGCAGGAGGATGATGGTGACCATACAGGCAATGAAACGACTGCTGAAGATGTCACACAGTAAGTAGACCAAGATGGCACTTGTTCGGAAGAAGAGATGGAAGAAAGAGGCCAGTGGATGTCTGAAACACAGGTTTTATTCTCCATAATTAAAACAAAACCTTTTGGTCGGAACATGACAGCTACTTAGGAACCACAAAAGTAGCACAACTCACCTAATTTTGGACTTTCTTTGCCTGATGTCACCGTCATCTTCACCAAAAAGAGGAGCGTCTTGGGAGTCCTGAAAACATTAAAAAAAAAAAAATTAGCAGGTTAAGCTAATGCTAACAATCTGTTTCAACGGCTTAGTTTGACATTTCAGTCTGAAAAGTCATGCATGTTAAAGTCTAAACTATCGATTCAGACAAGTTGCGCTATACTCAAAACAAATACTGTTTCTAAGTAATTACTAAATCAAATGTAGGATCGATGACCTGTCTCAGCATGTTGACCATGGATGTAAGAGATGTTGACACACACGGGATGTATTTCCTGGTGACGTGGATGTAAACAAAACCGTGTGCTAAGGACCCAAATGAAGTGTGGCTTTAAATGTGCCTGACTCAAAATTGCCAAACAGATCAATCCAGCCAGCCTATGATCCAGCCCAAATAAATAGCAATTTATATAATGGTGGAAGATATAATCAGATATTTTAAAAGTAAGTAAAAGTAGCTACACCACAGTGTGAAACTTGTAATGAAGTAAAAGTATAAAGGCATTCAAAATAGCCGATTAAAACGCCAAACGTAAATAGGCCTACTCATTATGCAGAATGGCCCGTTCAGAATAATGTAGACTATATAATCTAATGGATTAAAATTATTGATGCATTAATTAGTAAACATCACTAATGTTGCAGCTGGTAAAGGTGGGGCTAATTGGCCTACTCCCAGGTATCTTAATTTATTAATAATTTATCATCATATATTTGTTGATTTATATTATGTATGCCTATAAATAATCTGAATCTGCAAAGTAACTAACTAAAGCTGTCAAATAAATGTGAATTAAAAGGTACAACATTTGCTTCTGAAATGTAGTTGAAGTATAAAGTAGCATAACATGTAAATACTCCAGTGAAGTTCAAGTAGGCTACCTCAAAATTGTACTACAGTACTTGAGTAAATGTACTTATTCCACCACAGAATCTAGCCTATATTGCAAGTAATTGTTTCACTGTGGATGTGTCCGTTTATTTCAAGCTTGTAAGCTCTTTCTAAATCTTATTTTGACCATTTACTGTATATAGTGTTTGATTTTTTAAATCTTTTTTATTATTATTCTTTTTTTTAAAACATGGTTTTGTGTTTTGTATAAAATCTCACCCAAGTGGCACTTATTTAAAAAAAAAAGTTGAACTTTATAAACTTGCACTTTTACATTATCATTTATAACATTATAAGTTTGTTTTAACTAGACTAAATAAGATAAAGTAGTAGGCCTACTTTAATGTCCACACTCCAGGTTGAAATAGGCCAGTAGCCACATTAAGGTAACACATCTATTATCCACAAAAGTCATGCTCTTACTCAATTTGGCTTGCCTTTATGTTGTGCATACAGAGGCTGAAGCATAAAACGAGTCATACAAGATTAGCTTCACAATTTTTTTTGGCTTCTGAAAATAACATTTTAAATACATACATACATACATACACTTTGTTATATAAACAGGTTATAACATAATTATGAACTATTTGTCAGCAAACATCTACTTTGCAAATGTATAGAGCACCATCTAAGCATCATCAAAACAAACTACAATTTATACAAAAGAGCTTTATAATGTCAAAACAGTTGGACACAGTTTTACACATTGTATCCTCCCGCAGCATTATGAGATCAGAAAAACCTCAAACAGACTGGCGACTGAATGCATGCGGTAAAAGATACCAAAAGGAAGTCCAATATTCACAATCGCAGCCCACATGTTGAAATTGTAGAATTTAGCTTCAGTGTCATAGTCAAACTGGGGACGAGCACCGAATGCCGGCATGATCCACAGCTGTCAAAGAAAGAAGAGAGAGATATGAACAGGTTGAGTATTTGGTGAATTTTCAAACAGTGACTTTGAGAGTGTGAGGGAGAATGGCACTCACTATGACGTTGCCTAGCAGCAGAAACGCACAGACCTCCTTCAACACCCGTCTCTTCCACAACAGTTTGTGCCTGTGCTCGGCCGTGTGGCCATGCAGGCTGTGTGCTGTGAGTACTGGGTTGGGCTTTGAGTCCATGTCTGATCCTCCAAGGATGCTCAGCTCTTTGCTTGGTGGCAGCACATATGGATTTGCAACCACAGTGGCCAGGTGCACCTCGTGGAAGGGCTCCCGATGTAGACCTTCAATGATGAAAAAGTTCTGCAGGCCAAGTTGGATCACCATCAGGATAGCCCAGGTCAGGTTGAGCCTGTCCAGGTAGCCTTTGGCTCCAGTTGCGGCCATGGCTACGATAGAGAAATAGCTGATGATGAACTGCCCTAGTGAGGATCCCACTAGCAGCCCAACATCCAGGCTGCGTGTTGGGTTCTTCTCTGATACATGCTCTCTGTAGTCCACCTTGTAGATGGTACAGCCAATCATAGTAGAGACAGACATCAGGGTCACTATCACTATATTAATGATAAAGTGCATCATCACTGCTTTGTCTCTGCGGTCAAGATCACTTTGTTCGTTACCGATTTCCATTTCATATACGATAAAGGTTGCCAGACCCGCCACCACTAAGAGAACTCCTGCGACAGGACCAAGATATACATCATTCAGATGGAATTTGATGTTGTGGTGACTGCGTTCTTCTGTTACTCTGCCCACATTTTTCCACATGATGTAGGCCATGGCAGAGGCGAAGAGATTGTACTCGATGTTGAAAGGGTACAAATAGAAGTAGGCATCCTTGAAGATGCTACATGAAGCGTGGCTGCACTTGCATTTATCGGCTCCAAAACCCACTGTAAGACGTAACAGGGCACAGGTTGACAGAAGTGTTATGTCATGGTATTTTACTGATTGCTATATCTGCTTTGATTGCTTTATCTGCTTCAGTTACCTTTACTGATGTACAGGCTTCGTCCAGTGAGTTTAGTGATGTTGCCTGAAAATTCAGGAACTGTTGTTTGGTGAAGGGACTCCTCAGTGACTGCAGTCATCCACACAACTAGATTTGTGGAGAGACTGAGCATCAGCCCACAACTAAATAACAAGACCAGACGTAAGCAAAAGGAAATAAGAGACAAAAACAGTGCCAAAAAACTTGAATGATTTCAAATGTGTACTGAATATGAGTGCAACATTTAAAATCAGTATCCACCAAGTAATATACGTCTTGCATTTAATTATATTCTAGTATTAGTTTAGAGCTAAAACAACAAGTCGATTTCCGATCGACAGAAAAATAACTGGAACCTATTTTGATAATAGATCATTAGTTTAGTCCTTTAAGTTGAAAATGTTTTCAACTTTTTAATATATTAAATATAATGTGAATATTTTCTGGTTTTCTTAGTATACTCTGATAGTATTTAGAATACCGTTGGTTTTATGACTGTTAAAACAGGTCAACTTGGGCTCTGGGAAATTATGATAAACATTTTACACTATTATTTGACATTTTGTCAACCAAATGATTAATCAGCCAATCAAATAAATAATTGTTAGTTGCAGCGCTATTGCAGTTAACTGTAATACAAATAATATAATAAGTGCACCTTTTCAATGACTACAAATTAAAAGAAATGTCTGATTTTAGTAGAGAAACAACATCAGTAGTGTGGCAGCAACTTCAGTATAAAAATACTCTGTTTTCTCTCAGGAGTAGCATGAAAGACAGTGTGTGATAAATAGAAGGAAAAAGGTAATCCACTAATCACCTACCGTGTAATGTTCCTTTGTATCTGCACACAGTCCTTGGCGTGGATCCACAAAAAGTATGTCTGCAAATTGATGGCACAATTATATAAATATTTTCGCAATGATAAAGACCAGAGTAAATTTCTTAATTTCTTTGTAATAGGCTTTTTTACCTGCACAGCTATGAAGACAAGTTGCACCACAGGGAATGCAACCTTAACAGCAGAATCACAGTGGAGGTAACCCACATAGCTGGCTATCTTGAAAACGTCCATGATTATGCTGAGCATTCCAAATACCACAAGTCCTCCTGAAGGAGCAAGCATACAAATCATAAAACTATTGGAAAATGATCTGTAAGTGCAAAAGAAAACATAGTTCTAAACACTAACTTACCCCTGTGCCATACAGGTCCAGCATGACCATCCTTGTACATAACAGCATTTTCTTTTCTGGCCGTGTAGATGACATAATAAACCATCCAAATGGAGGTGAGGAGGAGGAGGATGATGAGGAGCATCTGCAGGTGAGAGCTGTTGATATTAACATTGTTGGAGGCACTGCTCGTGACCAAGGCACAGCCCAGGATCAAAATGTTTAAACAAATGATCCCAGACAGCATCAATCCCCAGTTTCGACCCCGCTCTCTGACAACTCCAATGGAAGGGATGTTCAGGTCGGGTTCACATGTGCTCTCCACTTGACTCTGTACATTGATGTTGTTGGACTGGTGATCATCCTCTATCTCCCTGACTTTGGCCATCATCCTGCATGGTTCACAGGGATTGCCATCGATCAAACAGTTGCACGGATAGCCAGTGTTCAGACACATCCTTCCTCTATCTAAGATCTATTCACAAATAACTAATTTACTGCATCTGGTTCCGTATGAGACATTGTAGGTTTAACAGGTGCACCCACTCATTGGCTTCTTCCTTTAAAGACAGATCCCGCCCAAGCAAAACCTCCCCACAGACACAAAAGACAGAATCCACAAACATATTGAAATTGATGAGCTGTGCTATTTTCTTAAGGAAGGTTATCAACACTTCCCCATAGCGTATATCTGATAAAAGCAGAAATAACATCAGAACAGGTGAACTATAATAATGTAAAGGTAGCTCTTGTTAATGACCAAAATCAAGCTCTTATGACAATCTGACAAAGCAGTGACCTTCTAATAATGAAGAATGGGTTACAGGATACCAGTTAGCCTACCTGATGCAGTGTGATCCACAGAAGCAGTCTGAGCCGTCATGGCTTTTATATACCTTCAAAAACACAGTGGTTTACTGTACAGTCATAAACGTCAATAAATCTGTTATGTACGACACCATATTATTACCAAACACAGTGTGTTTTGCACAAAATATTTATGTAAAGTTCAAAAGATGTTTCCATGTAAAACATTTTCTCACTAATGCAAAGTACAAACAGTTTCTTTTCAGATAAACAGCTAAAAAAATGTATCTGATACGATACATTTGAAATTCCAGTCATTTGTTGTAGAAGTCTTAACAGCATGCACAAAATAAATGTTAAAGTAAGGAAACTCTAAACTACCTGTGGCATTAAAGATCAAAACCATTTTTTATGATCTTTTTGCATTTATAATTACTGTAGAGGCTTTATGAGTTGTTTTGTTTGTTAAACTTGATCCCTTTTTGCTGCAGCTGACCACATGCAGCTACGCCTCACACTCTAAATGTGATCTTAATCCTCTAAATAGGCATAGCATGTGTTACTCCTTTATTTTTTTAAATCAGTGCTCGCGGGGATACTTTTGGTTCTTAAATGCTACGCATGGCTCACACGTGCCTTTGTACTGTATCTTGTCTCTGCAAAACACATGAGGTGTAGTAGGCCTACATGAAAAGCCTGGCCATTATCTGTTACTATTGTTATGGAAGTATAAATTGGGTAGTACGTCTGAGAACTCAAATGGCTGGTGTTGCTGGTGCCACTATGCTTATTTCAGATCGGTACTCAGGCTAATGAATGCCCTTTTCATCAGGGTGGGGCTGACTGCAGTTACTTTTTCATTGCGACACTCCATGGTAATCATGAACTCCTCCTTTGTCTGCACTCATATTTCAAGTTTATTTCTATCTCAAGTTTAAAGTGAGAACAATGGTTTACTCAAAAGAACATAGACAGACAATGATACCGGAGTGACTCTGACTCTTACCCATGCGTCACAATGAGACTTTATGAAACTTGTTTATTTTCAAATGTCTGTGCCAATCGTGTCCTGCCCAGGTTTATATAACTCTACAGCTTTAGTGCAGTAAATGTTTTTGTCTCTTAACTTCATTCCCCTGTGATGAACATAATGAAATATGAAAAACATATACAATGTAAATATTCTATCAGGTAGCCATGGTAATATTTATTTTGCATTAGCCATTAAAGTCTTCATTGACTGAAGAGGTGCAATATAATTCAACAGCACCACAAACTGCATTCTCCAAAAAGACCATCAACACCTCTCTAAAACATTTTGAACAAAAAACATATACTATTACAACCTTCATGAAGGAAGGATTTAACATTCGTTTGAGCTGGGTGTATCCTAATAAACTTGAGTGTAGCAACATCCATTTCCCTTTGATATTTAGGGACTTGTTGTAGGCCTGTATTGTCTATTTTTGGGGATTTGTTTTTTTTTGTTGATCAGGGACCCCGATCTGTTAAGACCACTTCGGCCACCGGGAGCACTGTTACCCACACTATGTGCACCATGGCGTCCCAGGATACCGCCAACGCGCTCCTCCACTGATCAGGAGCGACTGGCTCTGGGGGAACTGCAGGACAAACGGGCACTTTAGCCGGTCTGCTCCCACTACATCGCCGTATGACGACGACGAAGATGATGATGGTGATGTTGATGAACCGGAATGGAGTCGAGCAGGGTGGATTAATTCTGCACCATGAATGACAGGTACCACAGGGCGGCCCGGGACGGCTACCTGGACCTGCTGAAGGAGGCAACTCGGAAGGATCTCAACGCGCCGGATGAGGATGGCATGACACCGACGTTATGGGCTGCTTTTCACGGCAACCTGGAGGCTCTGCAGCTGATCACGGCGAGGGGGTGTGTAGAAAGCATTGGTAGCTGTATGACTTATTAGGGCGTGGGCACACTAGGCTACTGTGTCCAGTCTTCAGTCATTCGTATTGGGCATTAGGAACATTTTAGAGCAAAAGTATTTTACCCTTTTTCTTTCGTAATACAAAGAATAGCCGATGCAATGTAAGGCAAACAGTTACTGAGAATGACCTAATTCATTATAGATACATAAGATAAAATAGCCTAGATATGAACATAAAGGCTTTTTTTGCAGTTGGACCACACAAAGTTCAGCTAAGACACCACTAACAATGTAGGTCACGTTTTAAATGTTGCAGCAATTATTTGAGTTTAACATACCCAGGGGAGAGGAAAGGCCATGACATTCCAACACAATAACCTCAGGCTTCGCTCCTGGCTGAGAGAAGAGCACTTTTAACTAAACAACCTGTTTTGTAATTGGCCATGTCTGAAAAATCCCCATGTTGTATTGCAAGATGAAACATATTTCTGCACATGATCTTAGCAGGTTATATCCACCATTTAGGTTTTTATTTGCAACATATATTCTACATTTTAGAGTGATTTTCAGCTTTGTGAGCTAATTTCATAACTAAAGCTTTAACATTAAACATTTACCACATATTTTCATAACTTCAAACTTTATGATCATCATCTAAAAGATTATTACCAATATGTCATAGCAGGAGGTAGCTTGTCATTTTCAAAGCCACATAGGACTGTGTAAAATTTAAAACCTTTATCCCGTTTAACATGTTCAAGGTCATGATGGCAGGGGCACTTCTCATGAAAGAACCTGGGAAGCGTCAGATATATTACAAGTACAGTTCATCAAATGCTCTGCAGTCCTGCATTCAATGACAGTACAACTAGAACATGTTAGCCCATAAAAATATTTAAAGACAAATTATAACTCATTCCTAAATCAGGAACTGTTATGTAAAATGAAGCATTTCAGTAGGCTACTTTATTTTGATAGTTTATTATGGAGAGGCAATATAACCTATTATTACATAACTACCAATTTATTATCATTGCAGGCAAAATAAACATATTTATCTTTATTATCAGCAGATGACATGTGTAAAAAGGAGGCATGGTATAAATGCTGGCATTATTTCAGCAAAGTATGCAAATGTGATTGGTTGTCATAAATTCCTCATCTTTTCTGGCTGACCTGGTTTGCTTGTCAGCCAGAAAAATGGGCCCATTATGAATCTGCTTAATTGAGTAAAGTGTGTGAGAGACTTGTAAAAGTGAGACAACATCATGCATCAGTGTTTAGTTTATTGAATGCAAAATATCAGATTTGAGGACATTTATTTTTTTACAGTTTACAGCAAGGTAGGCTTCCAGTCCTATCTGGTAAAACTAAACTCACTATTTCCCACGGAATAAGTGTAAACAGGTTCTGGAGGCATTCGACTGCCAAGGACATAGTATTCCTCTATTGATAGCAGAAAACATAAACTCATGATTGACACAAGGTACTAAAATTAAACATTAGTATCTGCCATAATGTTTCACAGAGGCAACAAGCTCATGAGACCCGGGGATATAATGAAGATAAGTGTAATACTGCTTGACAATTTTATGGGAAAGATACCATGCAGGGGTATATTTGGCAAGTATATTGCACTGGGCAGCCTGCAGTAACTTCAAGCTGCCATAGCAAGTGAAGATGCAAACAGTAATGTGTACACCTGTAATGTAATAAAGAACAGCGATGAGTAGGCAGACCTCACCGCTGCGGTCAGCATTTTACTAGGACAGACATAAATTATGACACCTAAAGCTATCATGTTAGATGGTCTTTACTTAAAACAGGCATATTGTATAATCTGAAAGGTGATACATATTATTTCTCAAAATAAAAATGGAACATAGCTAATTGCTGTTTATCCTTTGATAAAACAGCAGTTAGCTATGTTATATTATTTATCAGTTTTTCTCATAGCATTTCATGTTCCTTCTTCTGTTTCAGTGCCGGGTTAACAGTGTAATTCCTTTGTTTGATCATTGTTTTATTGTCTCCTGCTGGGCTATTTATCACCTACTGTCCATCATGCACACTGATGACAACCATTTCCCCACATTTGAACTACATTATAGCAACCCATAACCCTAAAGATGCTTTTTCTTTCTGATCGTTTAAACCCAATCCTGTCCAGACAAAAAAGAGCAAGAGACCTGAAATCAGAGTGGGACTTTGCCAATCGCTGTTGGGTCCGGCAGATCTGACACACATTCCCTGTGAAAACCTACAACGCAATCCATCAATAATACATTTGCACTTCTACAGTAGTTTCACGTCCATCATATCAAATATTCAGCAGTCTGTACGTGGCTACATTGGAAGACAGGGACAAGACACAACACAGTTCAGTAAACATGTCATTTGGTGTGACACCAACCACATGACTCTAGACTGGAAAAATAAATGCAGAAATTTAAAGTTAAAATCGTTTTACCAATATTTAGTTTTGGTGGCCACAGACAAGCTGTATATCATGAACACATTCTGTTTTCCTTTGAACATTATTATCAGTAAGATGCTTAATGGATGACTAAAAATTAGAAATGTTCAATAAAGACAAAACAAATGAGCTTTCTGTAGATTTGCATACCAGGCTAATGATGGAAAAGAAAAGTAATACAGCTCCATACACATCTGCCCTCCACATCATCCAACCAGCTGTGATGCTGATATGTTTTGACTTGAGGAATTCAGAATGACATCAGCACCAGTCATGCACAGTGTTGCTTTTTGAGTCAAGCGCAACCTATTCGGCCTCCCCTGAAACTGGATACAGGTAGTGTAGCAGTGGTGCTGGCAAGCCTGTGGTCATATTACAGACAAGGCAGCAACAGTACAGCACACCTAGAGGTAACCCTAAGGTCGGGGACAGTCGGCCAAGGGTATACGTTGCTTATAGTTTTCAGTTATGGTCCCTGCATACTGTAATAGTAAACTCCTTTTAACGTATCATTTTATTCAAACCATCCATTTTGCTAATTGGTCAAAGCCTTCAAAAAACAATTATTTGCCTACAGAAGATCTACGGTTGGTTTACTGAAAGGGCAATGTGATGTTTAGACTATAAATTATTAAGGCCCCATTAACAAACCACAGATGGCAGGTTAGTGTTGAAAACATAATCAAGAAATCACATGCTTACTCATGAGTGTGTCGTCTAAACAGAAGGCCAAAGAGGCATGTCGTTGTTAAATCTGGTACAAATTCAAAGTGCTGCATCTAACATATTTCTTATGGCCCGACAGAGGAAACCCTGACAAGTGTGATATATGGGGGAACACGCCACTCCACCTGGCAGCTGCCAACGGTCACCTCAACTGCCTTTTCTTCCTGGTGTCTTTCGGTGCCAACATATGGTGCCTGGACAACGACTACCACACGCCATTGGACATGGCCGCCACAAAGAATCACATGGATTGCGTCCGCTACTTGGACACTATCGCCACCAAGCAGACGGGCCTCAACACAAAGCTGGTTAGCAAGATGAAGGACCGGGCGTTTCGCGATGCTGAGCGGCGAATCAAAGAGTGTGTGAAGATGCAGAAGAAACATCACAAACGCATGGAGCGAAGGTTTCATAGGGAGACTTCTGAGGCTTCTGCATCAGATGTCATGAGCTTTTCCAGTTACACCAGCAGCTCTCTTAGCCACAAGCTGCACAACTTTAATGCAGCCACAGTCAGTGTGCCATATTCTCAGGTTAGGAGTTTTTATTTATATATTCTGAATGTTCAGAGTATGTTTGTTTTGCATGGTTGCATAGCTCAGGTTGCCAACTAGAAAGAGTTGTCAATACCTTCCTCTTAAAGGCATACTATGTAACTTTTCCCTCTTCTTTCCCCCTACAGGTTGTCTCATTGGAACTACAGCTTGAACGGCTGTAGTTCCAATGAGACAACCTATAGGGGGACCGAAGAGGGAAAAGTTACATAGTATGCCTTTAACGGCATAACACAAGACTAAGCTAAATGCTAAAAATGGTCACAGTGACAATGCAAACAAGCTAATGCTTAACGAGTATAATTTTTAGGACCATCTTAGTTTAGCATGTTAGCATGCCAAAATATTGGAAAAATAGGAATTTTGGCCTGATTGTGTTAGGGCAAAAGCAAAGGGTTTACCACAGTTATTGTACAATTTATCATTGTGGGGCCATGGATGTCTCTACAAAAGATATGTCATTAAAAAACTAAAATGTTAACCTCATGGTGGCGCTAGAGGGAAAGTCACTGATCAACAAAGTCAGTAGGATTCATCCTTTGGGGACCCTGAATGTCAGTACAATCCATCCAGTAGTTTTGGAGATATTTCAGTGGTGGACCTACTGACCGACTGACACTGCCATCCCTAGCCCACTAGCATGGCACATTAACATAAACTGAAAGCAGTGGCTATGAAAAGTATCAAAGCTAATATTAATCTATCTCAAAGTTTTTAAAATTGGTCACTAGCAATGTTGGAAAATCTAATCCTTTCATTTGTAATTGTGCCTAATTGCTGTATTTATTCATATCCTGTTAGGCTACTCTCCATGCCACAAACCGAGGGAAGACAAAGATTCAGAGGAAGCTGGAGAAGAGGAAACAAGGAGATGGCACCTTTAAAATCTACGAGGATGGGAGGAAGAGTGTGCGCTCCCTCTCTGGACTTCAGCTGGGCAACGATGTTATGTTTGTCAAACAGGGGACTTACGTCAACCCAAAGGACCGTGGCCGCCGCAACATTCGTGACATGTTCCCCAGAAACAATTATGATGCCATTTCACGTGCCATGAGCGAGCCGGACCTCCACGGGACCGATGTGGACTACTCTGAGATCAGCACTGACTCGGGACACGATTCTCTGTTCAATAGACCCGGTCTGGGCACCATGGTCTTTAGGAGGAACTATGTGAGTGGGGGGATGTTCGACCTCGGTGGTCGGGATGAGGACAGTGCAGACCGGTCAGGCAATAATGTGCGTTTACGCAGTCGGCTGCAGCCATACCCGAGTGCAGATGAAGACAGCATTGGCAGTGCACGCAGCCTGCAGGAGAGGAACGTGGAGGAGCTGCCCTGGGAAGAAATCGAATTAGGGCTGGACGATGATGATGAGGCTAACACAAGCCCACTGGAGGTCTTCCTCGCCACACAGAGCATGAGTGACTTTTTCTCCATTTTCAAGAGGGAAAGGATTGACCTTGAAGCACTGTTGCTCTGCTCTGACCATGATCTTAAGAGTATCCACATCCCCTTAGGACCAAGGAAAAAGATCTTAGATGCTTGTAAGAGACGGCTGGAGACCATCGAGTACCCAGACTGCATTGAGGACACAGAACTGTGAGTGATGGGATTTTCAGTGATACAGCGTAGTGAGGGAGTATTTGGGCATTTCGCTGTACTCCAGCATGGATCCTCTTCAGTTACAAACAGTTTGGTCTTTTGTCTTCATTCTGTCCTGCAGATTATAAAAGTTGTTGATCCCTCCTGCTGTGTGCTCATTCAGGCTTAAAGGTCAGTGGAGCATTGTGGAGTGGATGTCATGACGGACAGGGAGGATGTAATGATTTACCTCTCCTGGTACCTCTGTGGTAACAGAGCAGAAATGAAACTGTTTAGATGAATAGGTCAAGCAAGAAGAGACAAGTGTGAGACTCTTTTACAGTGTCTCGTTAGCTTTAGGAGGATCACTGCAAATATCTCTGTATGTCGGTTGGTTGGAGTCCCCTGCACTGCATGGTTTAACAAACTAAAAGACAATTTGTCAGAGTGCAGTGTTCATTGCATGCTATGCGGCATAGTTAACAGAGAACTGGTTGTGGGGTCTGTGTCCCCTGAACGTTTTTGCCCCTGTGGGGTAAATCCTACCACCTCATGTGCCTGCATTGCTTGTGCCTGTGCATTTGCTTAAAAGTATTTTGTCAAAAATACCATTGACATTAACTTCATTGTAACTTCATTAGGGACCTTTCAGTATTTATGGAATGGACCACCGGAGGAAAATAGGGGAGGGTCATGTCTTTTTATTCTTTGTTGAGGGGAGGGTCACCCAACATTTTTCAGTCCAGAGGGGGGTGTCACCCAACTTTTGTATTCATGAAACAGCAAAATTTCAAAGTGGCTTGTTTGGTGCATATTTTTTCATGTAGCTCTTAGTCTCGGCCCTCCTTCACTACCAGATGGGTCTGACCCATGAGTTTGCTGTGGGGCAGGGGGAGCTGCCCCCCTGGTGACTGAAACGGGTAATTGCATTGTTTAAAAAATGAGTGGAATAATTATGTCTGGCATGACCAGATATTTTATAAATATCTTAAATAACAGAAAACAACTAAATGGTGGTAGGTAATACATCAGATGTCATATACTGCTTTAGTAAAAAAAATATTTCCTGGCTGACGATGGGAGCAGCGGGACGTAAAAAATGAAAATGACTGTTGCACTGTCTGGACATCCTACCGTGCCAAGGTTGCAATAAAGATTTCCTAAATGCCACATTTGATGTCAGCTTACTAATTGATTGCGGGTTTTGTGACTTTTATACGTTTATTCCACTTTGTTTAAACGGCGAAGTGGAGGAAGCCTAGTGACGAGTCCATAGCAACCAGTTTGTGTGTTGAATGTTACCCAGAGTGCCTTGCTGAATGGTCTCAATATTTTATTGTTTTATTTCATGTGAATACTAGTTTACTAGAGGAGTAACTTAGTATTTGAAGTAATGCAGTAATGCAGGAAGTGTGTTTAGTTTTTAGTTTCCATGCTTATTGTGTTTCTACAACAATGATAGTGAGTAAATCTACTGAAATGGCCACCACACCATAACAGAGGAGTGGGATGCGTAAGATGAGAATGCAGAGGTTTAGTCAAGTATGTCATGCCAATAAAAAAAAAAAAATGGGACTCTGTATGTATTTGCCAAGTGCAAACCTATATATAAGATATTGATAAATTGTTGGGGGAGGGTCATACCTGTTTCCTAAATTGTTTTGGAGGGTTATAGAATGTTTCTTACTGGCAAGGTGAGGGTCATGTCTTTTTTGGCTAAAGGTCCCAAAATTTCTCTGGTGACCCCATAAATAAATAAAGAACAGGCCCTCATTAACAGTTTCAATTACGACATTCTGAGCAACATTTTCACCCAGAGGAGCCACTCAGCTGTTTCCTTACTTACATTTCATCTCTGTACATGTTTACATACAGCGAGCCATGTCAGTCCAAGTGTGGCTCTCTGGCAAGGCAGGCCAATTGTTCATTAAGATAACTGTTGTGATTTACTGTAGTATTATACGAAAACCCAGAATATTTAGGTAATTTTGTAATACACAAGTTACACATGTTGCAGTTCTATATTTTGCATGTTCGGTCCATAAACTCTGAGATTTATAAATCTTTCTATATCACTCATGTCAGTCTTTATAAGATGACAGTCTTTGAACTGTTTGTATCTTGAGTAGTTTTTTTATTTTTAAATAATGTACATCTGCGCAGGAGCATATGTTGATGTTTACTACTACTACATCTCAACCTTTTAACATTTAGGTAGATTTTCAATAAAAAATACTAATGCTCTATACTGATAGATCCATACATGTTGCTCTCCCTACTGAACTCCGCTTACTATAGCCTATCTGTAGAGTAGTACATTTAACATACGCAGAGTAGGATGTGCCTTTGTAAAGCAGGGCCAGAGCTACCATTTAAGGACATCAAGGGCATGTCTTTATATCATATTTGGGGTATTTTGGAGGATTTAATGATTCTACATGGTTCGTGGGAAAAATTAAAAATGCCTCTGCTGGCTGAGTATGAAATACCTTAGGTGTGGTTTTCAATTATTTCCTTATGCACCCTGAGGGTCTTTGGATCTCAGAAAAGGCAGGAAAAAGCAGCCATGTGGACTGTAGCCCTTGTCACGGCCTAAACGTTTATCAGGTTTAAGGTGAGGAACACTCTCAAACATGGAAACACTCAGCACTAATAATGAGGAGAATTTAAAGGAGAGTCACCACAACACAGACGTAAATTAGGATCCTACCATACCGACACGCTGCTCCCACAACATGCGTTGTGTGACTCCTGCGTGGACAGCCCCAGCAAGGCCCTAAAATCCTGCCTGACCTTTCTGTTTTTTTTACTGTGAGGCACATCTCAGCCAAATTTCAAAACCACCGTCTGTGGATCCCCTCCACAACATAGACTGTCAGACTTGTGAGGTTCATCCACTTCCTCTTCAACGCTTCTGTCTGATGGACAGCTGCTGTGTGTGTCTGGACTGTGAGAACCAGGAGCACGAAGGGCACACGACTCTATCTGTGGGAGAGACACTTCTGCAGAAGAAACAAGAAGAAATCAGAGTGCCTCAACAGCTGAGAAAGCAACTGAAAAGCTACAGAACAACAAAGACTCAATTAAGGTTTGTAACATAGGCAGATATGACACTATCACATTTATTTTGTACATTAATTTATTGCACAAGGGTCTGGTTTAAATATGTTTATTTTGGTGCAGCCTTTAGTTCACCCAGTAAGAGCGTTCGCCCCGTGTTGGCTGAGTCCTGCAGCGGTGTGGGTTCAAATCCGACCTGCTGCCCTTTGCTTCACTTTCCTCTCTGGCTCTTCAGTGCAGGAGGGTTGTGTTATTGTTGAACAGCAGTTTGCCAGGCTGCAGACAACTGTAGAGGAGGCCAGAAAAGGTGCAAAGGTGCTAAAGGGAGAGCAGAGACAGGCCCTCAGTCAGGAAGAGGGCATCCAAGCACATCTGGAGCAGAGTTGACAAAAACTTTGGCTCAAATGAACCAAACTGTCCAGGTTCAAGTTGTTGACTACCTGACTTCCTGTTGACTTCCTGCAAGTAAATAAATAAGTCTTATGTGTCATATGATGTGGGATAGACCAGGATTTTCTCTGAGACAAAAAGTTTATTTTGGGCGCCGGTCTGTGTACACAGAGCAGGCATTTCATCTTGTCATTCACATAGGTTTAGAGATCAGAGAAGTTGCATGTTATTTAACAGCTTCAGGATTTCACATCATGATACATGTTATTTTTGTTTTGCTTGTTCCAGAAGTGCTCAGAGTGGAAGACAGGAATGGCAGATGTGTGCCTGCCTAGTCCGTACCGCAGTCAACCGCATGGACCATCTAACCTCCTATGTCCAAGTAGTGACTGATGCTACCCAGGAGCTGTGTGATCTGATCCTCTCAGTTTTTCCTTGTAGGAGACAAGGAAAAACTGATGTATCTGTAAAAGTTGTAAGTGTATATCATATTCTGTACTTTACCTTACTTACTAGCTCCTCATGGAGAAAACTGCCTCAGATGTGCTTTCTGCAGTGTATCTTGTTATGTGCTCTTTTTAGGCATTCCAGCACCACTGCCTCACAAAGCTGCTAGCGTGGCTGTAGTCTTAGTCTTGTTATTCAATCTTTATTTGCTCAGCTCCATTAAAAAAAAGAAATCTCTATGTATTAGTACATTCAGTACATTGTAAAAAAAATCCTCATGTGTTACCAAAATACCAAATAATCTCTGACAAATGATGAACTAGGTACTAAATCCTCTATGCCAACCTTCATCCCTGCCTGTTCCTGAGATGCCAGAGGATTTCTTAAAATGTAAATACACTTTTCGATATATATAATGTACTCTGCTTGTCGAATTGTACTGTTTCATTTGGCCTATGAATGACTAAACAATTATGTTTCTCCTGTATTGTAGACACAAGGAGTTTGATCTTTGACCCAGACACCACCCATCATTTCTTACGTATAACAGAGGTCAACAGAAAGCTGACCAACACCAGCCCCTGGCAGCACAGTTACCCAGACTACCCTGGTCGCTTCCAATATTGCCGTCAGGCAATGACTTCAGACAGCCTTTACCTGGGGAGGCACTACATTGAAGCAGAGGTGAGTTGTGAGGGTGCACATGTTGGAGTCACGTACAAGAGCATCGATCGTAAGGGAGAGCAAATCACCAGCTGCATCACCTGGAACGACTTTTCCTGGTGCATGGGACGCCGAGGTTTCTTTGCCTGGCATGCTGGTGTGGAGACACCCTTGGATGTCACTTATATCACAAGAATTGGCATATATGTCAACTTTTACTGAGGCTCTGTGTCTTTCTATGATGTAACCAGTCCCATGAGGTCACTCCACACGTACACAGCTGATTCCATAGAGCTCTTATATGTTACAGCCTGGCTGTCAAATAAAGAAAATGTAGGTTCTCTGGTAATTGTAAAATGATGCAAAGAATGATCATATGCCTTCACTGCAAGCTTGTAAAAGAAAAATGAGTGCATTATACATTTTTATTGAGGTTACATAACAAGGTCTATAAAGTTATGGTACATATAGAGGATTTTTTCACGTACATGTCATTCAAGGTTAAATGTACTACCATCTAGTGGTTACTGCAACGGTGTGTTAGGAATTTACTGCAGCTTTATTGCAACTTAATTGCTCTTGAATGTGATATGAATGAGGAAAAAAAGTACAGAAATGTCTGCCAACAATTTCGAGTCTGAAATTATAAGTCCATTTGCTGAACTAGTATAAAGCTATAAGAGAATGTATTGTTTATGAAGGGTTCGTAAAATCATCAAGACAAACAAAAGTGCTTTGGAAATCATTAACATACATAAGTTTACTGCAGTCAACTTCAGGCGTTAAAATCAGTATCATTCTCGTCATAAACTGGATTCACAAAGTGCACACCTGTCTGAGTCATGGAGATCGAATTATTTGTTTCAGTTGCATACACACCAGGAATATCAGGCAGCATGTTTGGCTGGTCAAAAATGGGATTATCAAAGCCGTGGTCAAGAGGCCCACCAAGGTCTGTAACGTCGCTGCTTTTCATGAAGCTGCTCAGAGAAGGCAGTGATGATGGCATTTGAATAACCCCCTTACGAATCAGGAAAACCATGATAATGATGAGTGTAACCATAATCAAAACTCCAAACACAACTCCAGCCACCATCCCAGCACTACCACCAGTCTGATCACTGCTGCTCCCAGAGGAGGCTTGAAATTCAGCCCCAGTGATTCCCAGGTTGGGGCCATGAGAATGGGCATCCTTCACTATGTCCCTGGCCAGAACCTCTGACAGTGTTCCCTTCTCTCGATCCAAGATAAGTACCTGGATTTCAGGTGAGGTACCAGAAGGGATGACCCCCATCAGCCGCTGTGACTTGAAGACTTTAGACATGCCCAGCTGAATGGAATTGTATTGTGGCAGGACAAGAAATAGGTGATGAATTCGTTGCCTATAAGTTTGCAGGTTGAACCCAGCGGCGTATTGGACGGTAACAATGGCACCACAAACATCACAGCAGTGTCCCACGGGGAGAAGAGGCTTCTTACAGCTCAGAGAGGCACATGTTACACTGTTACAGATCTGCTGATGGTTCACAGAATTCCCACAGTCACAGCCAGAAGGATCCCCACACTCTTGGTTTCCAATAGAGAAGGCAGAGGATCCTTGAAACTGCAGCTGGCCTGAACGTGATCTCAGATAATGGGAGAACTCAGATCCGCTATCAAACTTCTTCCCCAGCACAGACACAGATTTGACAGGAATGCTAGACTGACTGGAGCTGGTGTCCACCCTGAAAGAGGAACGGGCTTTAAAAACCACATCATCATACTGGCAAGGGACACTCTCCTCGTGGACTGAGAATAAGAAATTCCCACGCTGCAGGTCATCCAGAGTTGCAGCTGCCTGCCACAGAGCTGGGTTAAACCACTGGAGAGACTCGGAATCTTTGAATTGAGTCGTGACACCCGCTCCGCAGCCCGAATCTTGTCCTCTCACAACATAAAATCCAGCTCCTGAATTCAAGATGAACTCTCCATCAACTGGCAGCTTCATCTCCTGCACAGCATGCATGGTTTCCACAAACACAGATACTTTTCTCTGGGCTGGAAACTGAACTATGTCGTTGCCACATGGAACATTTTCTTTATCCCAGTTAGTCTTATTCTCATAGTTGGTGTCAGGAATCCACTGTTTGTGCAGGGCATCGGCTGCCCCGACAAGACAGAAGAAGAGAAGCATGTCTGGTGTTTTCAGCATCCTGAATGTTTGTGACGAACTGAGAGAACATTAGGTGACCTTTGTTTCCAACCTTGTGACTAACACATGAGTGCACAGAGCTTACCAGTATAGTTGATGAGCTCTGAACCACATCAACCTCCTCAAGCAGGTGACCTGTAAAAGATTTACATTTTCAGTAACAGACCTGCTTCATGTTTTTCCTCTTTTTTTTAGTTTGTAAATCATCAGAATATGTTGCACACTTGTGAACACATTTGAATGCATTTTCTAGAGTCCAGTGGTTATTCAGATTTGGGCATTCTCATATATTTTCTCCTTATTTCCTATTTCTTCAAATAATATATCTGCAGAGTATTGTCAATTATCAGGCATTCACTAATTCTTTAAATTTGCAGGGAAATTATTTTCTAAAAGGACAACTTCTGGACAGTCCTCTGAGCTCCATTTGCCATTCAGTTTGCGTTGCAGTCTGCCTCAAAATACTGCTGAGGTTTTCACTGTGCAATACATCCGAAATGCTATTAAAGTAGTGGTTTAAATCTCAACCTATTATTTAAGTTGTGTACAGTGACATGCAGATGTCTTTCAAGGAAGCAAGTGTAACAATTTAGCTTTTAACTTATTCAAATACATTTAAAATCCAATTAAGTTGCATATAAAACTGAATTGAAATGTAACAACCATGACAGCATGAGACACTTTATCATGTAGGCTAAGTTTATTAATTATATTGGTGTTAAAGGCTTTCATTTTATTAATGTGTTGGTGTTCCATGATTTTAATAATGTTCTTCTTTTACTGTTGCTTATTAACAGCATCATATAGTTAGGAAACAAACAGCTTTGTTTTTGTAAACTTTGTATTGGATTTTTTAAATGTCTGGTGTCAGCAGGAGCAAGGGTTTATGAAGCAGTAATTATGCTTTCTGGTACAGGTACCAGGATTATGCATATAAAAAATCAAAACATACACACCCTTATTGAACCTCAATCTCCCCTGAGGCAGTGCCTCACCTGCACCACAGTAGCACGCTATTAGAGAGAAGTAGGCCTATGTTGTTTACATGGAATAACAATAAAATGCGTGGGCAAACGGAAATTGCTTTAGAAGTGGCGATCGGAACATCCATTGATAATAGACCTTTTCACGTCAAACATGTTGACATGTCATAGTAGGAAAAGCACAGGTTATCACCACCATTAATGATGGCTGCTTTCCACTTAGGCCCTGGTATTGTGCATGCTGACTCACTGAAATAGCTTACTGGGACACTTGATGGAATTGAGCCATGGTTAAGGTTATCAATTTCAGCTGTGTTTTTCCTTCTATGGCAAGTCAAAATGTCTGCTGTGAAAAAGGTCCATTGTCGGAGCGTCACTGTGGGTGCGAGGCGAGACGCGAGTAACAAATCAGCTGAAACTAATTACGCCTGTGTTCTTAATTGACTGCACCTTGTGCGGTGCGCCATCTTTCTGTGCAATCCGACCTCCACAGAGAGGAACGCTGGCCCACTTATGTTTTCCAGCTTTAGGTGTATTTTATGCAATGTTCGTACGCAGTTTATCTTTGTCATGATATAAACAAGTCCATGTATGCTTTAGACCTGCCTCTGACTTACTTTGTAACGTACGGTCGGGAGGACAACATGAGAACTGTTGCTCAACAGATGCTTCGGACCTGCAACAAACTTCTTTCTAGGTAGGCCTACATTTGTAGTGATTTATTTTTATTAGAGGATTTTAGTGTTAAACAACTATTCACCGATACCGTTTACTACTTACACTGTCAAAAACAGTCCTTACAGTGTCTACATCAAGATTCAGCTCCTGGCCACTTGTTACACCAACACAATTTAATGCAATTCAATACAACAGACCTGCCACAAATTCTACATTTAGGAAGATGTTTTTGTTGACGCTGTCACAAGTGTTAATTCACTTCGCCTATATGTTTATTATTAAACTAGTTTGTGAAACCTTGACATGGACAATGTACCTTTTCAGTGACGTAAGAGACATCTTGTGTACAGTAGTTAAACTTTTAAAATACAATTATTTTTTTTTTTTTTTGTGCATATTTATAGATGCTGGATGTTTGAATGAGAGGGAGTGGATGCAATTTAAGCTTAAATAAACTTAAATAGGTAATTCAACTTTTAGTGGAAAAAACATCAGATGCATGTATACTTATTCTTAAGTCATGTCTGGAGGGGGATCTCTCCCTTTTTTTAATTATATAAACACTTCATTACTTGTATCCTTTTGTAGAAAAACACCAGATGTTATTGAGGCCCATCCATCCAACATTGAGACAGCAGCACAGATGGACAACATCCAACATTTGCCCAGTCCTCCTCATGCTCCCAGTTTGAGAGAGAGCATTCGCCATGTGGAGAGGGCCTACCATGGTGGTGGATGGCTCCTGTCTGGCATCATCTGCATCAACATCCTGATCCTGGGCTGCGCTCTGGTCAGCGGCAGTGCTTTTAACATTGTGGCCATTACTGCGGAGCACAGGCAAATCTTCCTCATCATTCTCCTCCTCACCACTATGTTGTGGATGCTGTTTTACACAGTCTTCACCTCTCGAAAGGATCAAGCAGTTTTGTTCAAGGATAGCCATGCGGGGCCTGTGTGGCTCCGAGGTGAGTCATTTCTGGGTCTCTGTTTTAGATAAGTGTCATTTCGAGGCTTAATCACTTAAAATGTTTATATTTCAGCTGGACTTCTGTTGTTTGGGTTTCTCAGTTTCCTCATCGACATCTTCAAGATTGCCACTTATGTGGGCTACCTTCACTGTGATGCTGCTGTTAAAGTTGCCTTCCCTGTCGTACAAGCTGTGTTTCTGTTTGTCCAGGTTGTTGGATTTTAAAAACATTAAGCTTATTGCGTTGCAAGACCATATCAGTCGTAACTTTGGAGGAGTTTTAAAAACGTAACAACTTTTCTAAAACATGTCTGTTTTAGACATACTTCCTGTGGATTCATGCAAAGGACTGTGTGGAGCTACACACAAATTTAACAAGGTAAATTATTTTCTTTACTCACTGGAAAGTTATCTTTTTTTTTTTAATCTTGGAGGACCCTGACTTTTTCACTTTTCCAGGTGTGGGCTTACTCTTACGCTTTCAACTAACCTGGTGGTGTGGATGACTGCCGTTACTGAGGAATTGGTTCACCAGACTAAGATTCCTGATCTAAATGTCAATGTCTCACACAAGATGTACAAAGGTATTTAGGCATGGTTTGTTTTCAACTCTAATCAGATTCATGCGTGGAATCATTAAGGGGTGGGGGGGGAACTCACAACTTTCCATTTCAGACAGCTATGAGAAGTGTACTTGCAGCCACTCTGTGTGCGACACCTTCAAAGAAGCCGCCTACTACCTGTACCCTTTCAACATAGAATACAGCCTCTTTGCTTCGGCTATGACCTACGTCATGTGGAAAAACGTTGGTCGGGTTGTGGACGATCACAGCCACCACAGTGTTAAAATCCGTCCAAAGGATGTGTGTCTGGGACCTGTAACAGGAATACTCCTGGTGGTGGCAGGAGTTGTAACATTCATAGTGTACGAGGTGGACATACTAACAGAGGACAAGAAGAGAAACCAAGCTCTGCTGATTCATTTTGTTATGAATATAGTGATAGTGAGCCTGATGTGCCTCTCCACTGTGATTGGCTGTATAATCTACAGGCTGGACCACAGGGAACACGTATCGGAGAAAAACCCCACTCGCAGCCTGGATGTGGGGCTGCTGGTGGGATCCTCACTGGGGCAGTTCATCATCAGCTATTTCTCTATCATGGCTGTGGTGGCAACCGGAGCCAAAGGGTACCTGAACTGCCTCAACCTATCCTGGGCCGTGCTGATGGTGCTCCAGCTCGGCCTGCAGAACTACTTCATCATTGAAGGCCTCCATCGGGAGCCCTTCCACGTGATGCAGGAAGCAGCTCTGCACACAAACGCTCACGCCTTCCAGGATCATGAGATGAGTGTTGTCCTGAAGAGCCATAAGTCCAGCTACTTCCTGACGTCAAGCTGTGATAAGCGATGTTGGAAAAGAATAGTACTGAAGGAAGTCTGTGCCTTTTTGCTGCTTGGTAACGTCATTGTAAGTTGTATTTATGCTTATTTTCTTAACTATTATTGCAGCAAACCAATGATCAGTATGTTTTCCTGTTAATGTGTCCTGCTTATTACACTCAGCTGTGGATCATGCCCGCCTTCGGTGCTCGTCCCCAGTTTGATCATCCCATCGAGATACAATTCTACACATTCACAATGTGGGCGACCATTGTGAATATCGGACTTCCTTTTGGAATCTTCTACCGCATGCACTCTGTCGCCAGCCTCTTTGAGGTGTTCTTAATCTGTTAATTTTTGAGCATGGAGAGAATTTTATGATCGATTTTATTAAATGTTTAAATTGAACTTGTTATATTAAATTTTAACTTTAATAGAAAAAAAATGCATTACCTGTCATTCGTTGGCTGATAGATCGATCTTGTATTTAATGATGTGCTGCACATTACAGGCAATTACATTTACGATTATTTATGACCATGACATTTCATTGGTCATCAAACTACTTTATCAATTCAGTAATGGACAGTAACTAATTATTTTTAAATAGCGCAGACAAAAACACATCTTTAAAAACCAGCAATAACTGCTTGTGACCATTTTAAGTTAAGTATAATTAGGTGATAATTCCTTAAATTGGATTGTTCTTAGATGCCATAAGGGGTAGCCAGTAATTCCCAAAAAAATTGCAATAAATTACAGGGAAAAACTGTCTTGTAGAACCATTTTTGATTATATCCTTTGCTGTTAATAACCTCATGACCCTTATTTTTATTAAGATTTGTTGTGCAACCGCTTTTGGACATCAAATTGGTGGTCAACCTATACAAAATAATTGGTAAAATAATAAATTTGACATTAGCAAAGCTGCAATTGGTTGCTCAAAACAAATTCACAGCAGTATTTGTCTATCATTCCAAATATAGGTTATATGCTGGTGTAGAAAGATTTCTGGAAAGAAGTGTCGGCTTTTAATTGTGGCAGTGTAAATGTGCTCCATAAAAGTCAAACCTCAACTGATTGGTTGCTGGAGAGAGACATAGTGCCATCTAGTGATCATGGTGTAATGGGGGCAGCTTGCACTTTAAACGTTGTGTTTGGGCCAAGCTACATGTAGAGAATCTATTTAAAAAAAAAAAAAAAAAAAAAGTAATCGAATTACATACTCTTTATTAAGATTAATTAATCTCATACATAATTAACAGTGCCTGAACCAATACTTTTTAAGAAAGTAAAAAGAAAAAGGGTAGGCTACTAAACAGTCGGTGACATTAAAGAATGGCTTGCTTGTTGCTACGGCCATATGGTCAAAATTAAATGATTTAATAATGTATAGGCTAAAAAAAACTTATTTCACTAGTAAATTGCTGTTTAATGACAAACAACCACCAGATTGGAAATGGACATTTACAATAACTTCAAATGCACCACGACGCCGTAGTTTACCAGTTTCATTGAAGGCACAGTCTGTTTGTCCGACGGCCGTTTAGCGTTAGCTGTCAGCATTGTAACCGTGTTTAATCCTTTTTATATACAGTCTATGGTTTAATCCAGCTACTAGCTAGCGGTAGACTAACATTAGCTGCTGTCGAGTATAGTGTTAACTAGCGTCACGTGCAGCGATGTTTGTGTTGGCTGTATTGTCTTTTTCAGAGCATCAGAGAGCAGCGCAGACATATCAGTGGCACCAGATTTCTGTAGCCAGGGTTGGCAGGAAGAAGAAAGTAAATGTTCCAATTAATGATCCAGGCAGCACATTCTCGTCTCCCGCCTTCATTTTACAGTCGACTGGTGGCTTGAACGGCTCCGGGTCAAACGTCAATATGGAATGGATAAATCTGCTTTTTTTAATTAATCGAAATTAACGCGTTATTTTGACAGCCCTAATTAGTAATAATCAATTTAACTTGACTTTTAGTTTTGGTGAGGACCCACATGGTTAAGTGTAAAGTGATTATCTGTGCTTAAATGTTTCACAGCAATTGAGATTCCTCATTGAAGCACAGTTCAGTAATGTTAACACAGAATGTCTTTAGATGCCTATCAATATATATTTTCAGGATAATTTACGTAAAATACAATTTCCAACATTAAGCATTGTAAGCATAGATCAGATCATATACAATCTGTAGAATTGTCTCCAAAATCCTGGAGTTACATTTTCACAAACTAGCCTACAACCATAATAACGGTTCACTTCAAAGTATGGCAAGTACGACAAATAATGTGAAACACCAATGTGCCATCCAGAATATTTTACAAGCTTCTGTTGGAAACAAGTTTGGCTGCAAAATTTAACTATTTTTCTCGTTCACTTCTATGCTTCCAAGAAAAGAGCCTCAGTCTTCAGGAAACGCTCTAGACATTCTATGGTCTTGAGGTCTTAAGAATTGTACAAACACAGTTGTTTATGGACAATATTGATAATTCAAACACCTCCCACCTTAATCTGAGCCATATCTCTACCTCACTCGTCTAAATGATTCTCCTACCCAAGTCGGTGCTGTACGCATTGCGATGATTACAGTGGCGAGTTAAACACAGTGAGGTTTACTGGGAAAGCAGCAGATACTGAAGGGAGGAGGAACCCTGGAGTTGAATAGTCCCTTTTTTTTTTTTTTTTTTTTTTTTTTAATCTTCGGTCTACATCCTCTGAATCTCAAAAAGGCGGACATCAGTGTCATACCAGATGGGAGGGTCCACGTTACTAGAAAAACAAGAGGTTAGTGTTTAGTCAATGTGAATAAACAATTGTTTGCATAATGCTCAGCTCTTATGGCTGACTCACCGCAAATAGACAACACCCCACATGTACGTGCGGAACCACATGGCAGTGCCTGCGTTGGCCTGATACTTTCTGATGAGGATAGGGTGAGGGACTGGCAGCAGGCCCACTAATGTGCCATGCTGGAGGAACTTCAGGATCTCTGATTCATCTGTCAGACCCCTGCAGTGAAACGTGAGCACATTTAAAAAAAAAAAGTAATATTTCAAAAGATATGACTTTTACATGCTAACCAATATAGAATTGTTTACATACTTATCGATGCAGATCTTCTCCACCTGGGGAACTAGCACTTGTAGAAGTCGCATGATAGTCTGCAGAGGTAGTTTACACTTCCAGGAGTGGACCTGGGACAAAAACGGGTAAATCCAGATCACGTACGCATTCTACCAAATATCCAACATCTAATAAGGGCAAAAGAAGTTACTGACCCATTCTTGTGTGGGAGACCAAAATGATGTTGAAGATGCACTTGACAAACGTCTTCTCTCCATTTCTGATTCAGTGTAGAAAACATCCTGATAATGTGAAGAAATAGATTAACTATTATGCATATGCTTTTAAACAAACGCATGCATACGAACACATGCACTTACTTCATTTTCTCGACCTGAGTTTGACTCTGTGTCACTGGTCCCGGCGACTGCAGTTTGGTCTGAGTGGGCTGTGTGTGTGGGGTCTCCTTTTGAAACTGACACCATGGTGCCATCCTCTGACACCTGGGACTTCTCAGTCAGTTTATCAATGCCTGCAGGAAGCCATGAATTGCAGGAAACCAATCACTATTTACAGAAGTCTGGTAATTTTCTTAAAGTATTGTCTGTGTATCAAAAACCTGATATACTGTAGCTTATTCCTCTGTGCCATAGTGCTAAAAACACATCAGTGAGCCACACCCTTGCACTCTGTGACATGTTTCTTTAACAGAAGAATATAGGCAGTTTAGTTTATTTTGAGTTGAATTCTACACTTTTTTTTTTTGCTGCTGTAAATAGATGCTAAAGCAACAAATCCATGGCTGAAAATATCCCTACAACAAATACTCTATTGTTTTTACAAATTTAAGCATATATTTCAGTCCTCTTTGTTAGACAATTATAGTTATCTTCAGGGCCCAGTTTTTCAAAAGGTTTAATCCGGATAAAATTAATCCGGATTTAGTAATCCTTTTTTTTGCGATCCGTGATCACGTAATCCATCTTACTTTTGAGGCAGTTTTTCAACATCGGATTGGATCAATCTGATATGGATAGGAACTTTTCAGGATCACCAAATCTGGATAACCAGTGCTCAAACAGGATAGGAAATCACAATGTAGAACTATATATATGTAAAGCGCAACAAGTAGAATAGCCAGTGTGGGGTCAATATAAGTTTATTTATATTTGAAATGAAAACACATTTAAAAAAAAAAAAAAAAAAAAAAAAAAAAAAAGAAAAACCCCACCCCATCCTCTTCCAGCAGTCTGCTCATCTGAGACCTACAACACAAACACTGTACATTGAGGATATTAATACATTTCAAATATAGATGTATTGAATTAAAAAAAAAAGACTATGTCAAATACTCCACAATAATTTCAGACTTCCTCATCTGATGCGGAGAGACCAGCTTGTCTGAGCGTAGCCTTTAGGAGGCGGATCTCAAGTCTGGCCTTGGTTTGCTGCATTTGGTCAGAGTAGTTGTTCCTCTGCCAGACGAAGCTGTGCTTCTGCCCTTTCAGTCTCTTTTTGCAGAAGTGCCTTGTAATCATCATCTTTGTTTGATGAAGGGTGCTTCAAGCCTTTCCTCTGAGTCCTGTGGCAACTACCACTGGATCAACCAATGAGGATCCAGCTTCTTCCTCAGGAGCAGAGCTGAGATCAAATATAAATACGCTCTCTGGATCAGCCTCAGGAGGAACTGGCAGATTCTCCTCCTCCTCAATCCAAGGCTCGCCATCCCCTACAACACCTTGAATACCATGGAGAGCTTGCGACTTCTCACCTCCAATGATGTCGAGGACCACATCTGTGTAATCTCTCCTCTTAAATGGCTTGTTGCCTGTTTGTGGGTTTTTGGCTTCAGCATGGTCCTTTGTTGCCCTGGCCTTAAGATTCTTCCACCGCAATTTGATTTGGTCTGTGGTCCTCCTCTGGCCAGACCCTATGGCATTCACATTTTCTGTGATTAAAGTCCAAACATCATTTTTCTTTTTGTTGGTATCCTTAGCAGAATTAAAACTTCCCACTATTGTTCCATAATGGCACCGAACACCCTCTAGTAGTGCATTGGTTTCAGCAGCAGTGAAGTTACAGCTTCTTGAGTCCATGGTTCCGTTGCTTTACTATAGTGAACATTGTTCATCAATTATAGGCCTCCAATTGCCTCAATTGAACACAAGCCAAAACCAATCAGTTGTAATGGACCTTTTTCACAGCAGACATGTTGACTTGTCATAGTAGGAAAAGCACAGCTGAAATTGATAACCTTAACGATGGCTCCATCCCATCAAGTGTCCCGGTAAGCTATTTCAGTGAGTCAGCATGCACAATACCAGGGCCTCTCCTAAGTGGAATGTAGCCATCATTAATGGTTTTGAATACACCTGTGCTTTTCCTACTATGACATGTCAACATGTCTGCCGTGAAAAAGGTCTATAGGTGTGTTTGAAACCACCAACTACACAGCCATATAAATCAGCCTTCCTCAGAGGATTCACAGAGAGACAGTGACATGGCAGGTGTTGTCCACCGCCACCACCACCACTTTGCCAGGAGAGGATACCGTCAAAGGGTGTATGTTGAACGTACCAAGCCACTGGAGCAATACACCACTGAGGAGCTGTATGTCCGGTTTCGCTTTGGGAAGGCTGATATAGAGTACCTTGTGAACCTTCTCAGGCCAAAACTTCAACACAAAACCCAAAGGAGTCACGGTCTGTCTGTGGAAGACCAGATCCTCATTGCTCTCCGATTTTATGCATGTGGGACTTTCTATCAAGTTGTTGGTGACTATATGGGAGTGGTGAAATCAGCTGTGTGTGATGTGGTGAGAGATGTCTCAATCGCACTGGCCAGCCTGGTCAATGAATTTGTTTTTTTTCCAAAGGACAACCAGATTGCCCAGGCCAAGCGCAGCTTTTTTCTTTTGGGGAATATGCCCAATACTATTGGAGCAATCGACTGCACACGTGCATATACAAGCACCTCGTGAGAATGAATGGGAGTTTATGAACAGAAAGGGGAGGCACAGCATCAATGTCCAACTTGTGTGTGATGCTGACCTCATCATCACCAACTGCGTTGTCAAGTGGCCTGGATCTGTCCATGATGCACGCATCCTGAGGGAGAGCGCTCTATATAGAGACCTCCAAACCAACTGACCGGATGGCATAATATTAGGAGACAGTGCCTACCCACTCCTACCATGGCTGATGACTCCTTTTCTAACAGCAAATACACCGGCGCAGGCACGCTTCAACACTACTCATTGCAGAGCAAGATGTGCAATTGAGCGTTTAAATGGAGTTCTTAAGAGGCGCTTTGCATGCCTTAACTACCTGAGAGCGGAACCACAGAAAGCATGTAACATAACCCTTGCCTGTATTGTCCTGCACAACAACGCTACTAAGCGCAATGTCCCTCTCTGTGCTGACAATGATGCACCTGAGCCCCTTGGAGACCCTAACCAACCTCCTGCATTCTGCCAGAACGAGCAAACAGGACGTGCAACAAGGGACGCAATAGTTAGACACTATTTCTGATTTGGATTTGTTTTGGATTTCAAAAATCGGTGATTGCCATTCTTTGCATTTTTTTGGTTATTCTGTAATCATTGCATGCATCACTAATAAATATTCTGAAAACGAAAATATTTTCGATTGTGATGAATATATATATCAATTAGTGACAGAATAAAATTTATTGTTTTTGGTCAATTTTGACAGCTGTTTGGGGGATTATTTTATGAGGCCAAACTCTTTCTACTTTGCTGTAGGCCTATACTGAAAGGCTGAATACGTTAAAGCCTACCTAATCACTGTAGCCTGACGAATGAACAAATAAAATTAAAACCTTATGAATAAATAGGATATCTTGTAAGATACTGCATGATCCAAATATAGTATTATTTGATACATTTTTAATGTTTTCATTACATTTTGGGCATGGAATCCACGCTGAATCCACCCTTCTGATGGGATCAGTTTAATCCAGATTTTTTGGATCAAAGTGATCCAAATCCTACAAAAAAGTTCTGAAAAACCCAAACTAAAGGTTTGATCCGGATCAAAACCAAGATTGGATTACGTGATCTAATCCGATTATATAATCCGTATTTTCTTTTGAAAAACCCATTTTCAAGATTTGATCCAATCCGTTATCCAAAATCCTAGTGGATTACTTTTGAAAAACCGGGCCCAGGTGCTTAAAGAGCCCCTATTATGCTTTTTTGGATTTGTCCCATCTTTTAGTGTGTTATATATATTGTTTGTGTATGTAATAGATGTATAAATTACTTACTGAAAATGGCTCGCTGTTTTAAAATTCCTCAATTAATGATGTCATTGACAAAGTCAGCCCAGTTTTTCAAATGTGCCCATTGGTGCTGCCTGAGCAAACACAGCCCGCCCAATGGCTTGTTTGAATTAGGTTGACCAATTACAACAGAGTGGGCCAGCTGACCAGCATGCATGTAAACCTATTCTAGGAGACCCCAAGAGTACAAATATGACACTAAAAAGGAGTATAATAGGGGCTATTTAATGCACTATATGCTTGTGTACATGAAAAACATCTACCCCAAAGTCAAGAGATAGGAGTATTTTTTATAAAATATGAAAAGTACAGTAAGTTGACCAATGAGCTGAATTTACATTTAATCAGTAACATCCAAACTGATTCCAAATATAAGGTCTTTTACAATGTTAATGTTAAGTGCTGGCTAAAAGCTTACCAGAGCTGTACCCATTTTTAGATAATTGTACCGTAAATTACCAAGGTGTATTATGGTATGTGTATTGTGTGATGTGTATTTTAATGTATTTCCATATATGTAGTGTATTGTGGTTTTATGATAGTGAAAGCTGTATATTTCCATTACACTGTACATGTAAAAGCCTGACTAGGGACAAGAGTTGGAAATTATCAATAGATTTAAACTCTCTGTGAGGCACATCAGTTTCATGTAAAATTGCATCATCCCTATCAAATAAAACAACATTCAAATTCAAATAGCATCCAGAGTCAGTACCTGGTATTGCGACCAGACTGGTCTTCAGTGTACCAGGCTCTGCTGGCACAGCAGGGTGAGAGCCCTCCATGGATACAGTCTCCTGTGAGCTAGTGCGGGAAATTACATCTGGAGACTTCCTCTTCCTCTGCAAAGCCTTCTGGATGGAAGCAGGATCAGAGGGCAGGTTGGCCAACTGGTGGAACACATTACGTTTGCGGATGATAGCGTACACCAGGTTGCAGTTTCCTGGAGGTTAGAGAAAGAGGGACAGATTTACCAAATGAGCAAGAGTAACAAAGCTCCTTCTAATACCTTGATCTTGACAACACAAAAAAAGAGAAAGCAAATCCATATAAGTCCAGAATTCTGTTACACGTCAGCTTTCTCTTACCATCAAACTGGTACTGGATGATATTGTTGAAAGCCTCAAGAAGGAAGAACACAAGGTGATGGTTCTGGGCTACAGAGAACAGGAACCAGCTGGTAGAGAAGGCCTCCAGCAGGTGGAGCAGTTTATTGGCTGCCACCATGGACAGGCTCTTCAAATAGGGAGACACTGCAAAAAGAGAAATGTTAGGAAGATAATTGTGTACCTAAATAAAGAAAACTATAACAGGCATTTTTATTTTAATTAAGTGGCATCTTTTTTCTTATGAGATGTCAAAACTTTTAAGTAATTGATGTTGCAAATAAAATGTGTGCATTGCCAGACAGATGGCGCCAAAGCAATTCACCATTTACAACAATGGTGAGTAGGCAGTCAAACAGAGGCTGGAGACGCTGGTGGCCTGTGGTGATAATCTTGTGAAACACCTACAAAACAAACACAGTGACAGCTGTGAGCATGTATTTTCATTTATCAGCAATAAAGAACATCATGATGTAACAGAGTAGACACTCACCACTATAAGCAGGTCAGCATGAGTGCCTGTGAACACTGGGATGTCCATAGGCACATGGACGGAGTAGGGCTTATTCAAGCGCACGCCAAAGTTTCTCTCCCCGCTCAGCAGCAGCAAAATGAACACTCCAATGTGCATGAGTCCAACACGGGCTGCAGCCATAAAACACATCAAAAGATAAAAAAAAATGTATATGCATAGTAGAGGCTTGTTGGGTGCAAGAAAACTGATAACACTGGGATGTGACTCACACTGGTCAGCCCTGGCATCATTCAGGTAGAAGAGTATAGGAACCAGAATATCCAGCACATCACTACTCTTCAGAACAAAAAACAGGAACTTCTGTCAGTAGAACACAAACGAGATTTTGTTTAATAAAAGCACACACTCTTGATCAAAGAAACTCTTCATTTTAGTTCTTTGTTATAACCTTGTTGAAGTCACAAAGCTTCCAGAAAAGAACCAACAGCTCTTGGTGGAACTGGATCTTCTTGGTAGAGTTAGGCAGGTAAGTCTGAGTCAAAGGGTTGGTCAGCAGACGAGCTAAGCCCTTCAGTACAAAGTCATAATCCTGCCATTGGAAAAACAGAAGGCGTCTTTTTGATATCTTTGCAGGGAAAATCTTCATGTATTTAATAGAAATGATAATCGGCATACCTCCTCTCTGTGGATCCTTGACAAATAATTCACAAACAGGTTCTCAGGGCCTGCAGACTGCACAACGAAAAATATGTATTTGAATGATATTAAACACGTTTGTTTATATACTGTCTGTTTATATAAGGGTGTTTATTGTGTAAATATGTTTGTTTTATTACTATTACTATTATAACTAATTCTATTTTTTCTATTTCTAATACTATATTGTTTCTCCTATGTCTACTTAATGTGTATTATGTTATTCTGATGTGTCTAAATGTTTTTTTTGAGCTGCTATAGCACAGGAATTTCCCCAGTGTGGGATTAATAAAATCTATTTTATCTTACATGCTATACAGTCATTGGGATTGATTTCTTTGAGGAGGTTTTGGTGTCGTACCTCTTGTTCCTCCATGCTGGATGGGGAGGGGGTCCGGTGGGGAACCCCTCCGTCATGCTCCAGCGTCACAATGAGGATCTGTACAGCCTGCTCCACCAGCTGCTCCCGGTAGTCGGAGAAGACCAGGTGGTTGTACGGGATACCGTAGCCCACTGGATCATAGGCACACACCACATTCAGCAGAGAGGTGAACAGCGGCAGTGCATGTCTAGGGAAAAAGACATGAAGACCATGTTGGAGAATCATGTGCAAGAATTTATCCATGCAAAACATTTTAATGAAAATTATAATATACTGTAATTTGTAATGACCTCTCATATTTTTGTCAATACAGAAATGTTATCAAAATGCATATGCACATAATATCTACATTTATTTAAAATAATGTGTAAGCATAAAATATAGACAAAAAAATATAGCTTAACTCAAGGTCCACTTATAAGCTTTTTTTTTTTTAGGAAATTTCATCCACAAGTGATCTACAAGCCATCTCCATGATCACTGAGCAAACTCAACTTGTGATGAAGACCATGAAATGTGGTTGAAAGCTGAAAAAAAACTAGTAAGTGGACCTTGGACCAGATTACTGTTTGTTTTTTGGGTCAAACACCAACTCTTGCATACTCTGCCAAAGATAAATTAATGATTAATCATTAATTTATTAATTAAGCCAATTGCATTAATGTAATCCAATCAAAGTTTTACATCAGGTGGCATTCAAAAATTCTAATAGAAATTCACTTGACGGTTGGATGGATGCACATCATCACATTTGTCCATATATCTGTGGATGTGCCTACATTTGCCCATTACCTATTTTCTGTGGAGCAGAAGAATGTCACCCAAGGGTTGAGGACATTGTTGTCCGATGAAGAAGGCAGGTACATGGCCTCAGAGAAGCAGGTTAGTAACAATCTCAGCAACTCTGTCCTGAAGAGAATCAGTGAAAAAAATGCATATGGGGATAGAAAAGAGTAAAACACGTAAAAATCTGAGAGTAAAGCATGTTGGTGCTACAGATGGTGCCAAGGCATGCAGCTGGCTGACTTACCTATTCAGATCATGGATGTAGTTTAGAGGGGGCGACTGTGCAAAGCCCACCCCTGCCTCCCAGATGTATTCACAGCTGTCTATAGACTGCATGTTCTCTACCGAGTCCTGGATGTGGTTGCAAAAACATTCATAAATTATTTTAATTAAAGTGCAGGATTAACATTTCACCGAATATTTGTTCAATCACATCGGAAATCATTGTCTATACTTTCTCCAACAAGTCCCCTAACCTAAATGACGTATTAGGCTGTGTAATACTGTATTCTAAGTGTTTTCTGATCTGTGTAGTTGAGGTATAGTTTAGTTTTGTCAACTAAGTAACTTTTTCTGAAAAAGTCTCACTTTTTTTTTTGACTTCCTTTAGGAACTGTATCTGATCGTTTTTTTCCATGATCCGGTATAGCGAGGAAACTGATGGTGAAATAATGAGCAGCATAGTATATTACAGTTTACTGTAATATACTATATAATATACTACTCTTTCTAGTCTTCATGGAAACTACAGTGACAGGTTAGTTGGGCAACGGTATACCCGGAAGAAGGAAACAGTGCTCAAAAAAATATCTTTAACAATCAAAATAGTTGTATTTTAGTAGTAAATAATAGTATTAATAGAATGTTTCCATTTTTCCAACCATTTTCCAGCTATTATCATAATGTGTCAGCAATTATTCATTTTGCTGAATGGTGATGAGATGACTACACTTGCATAAGTGACAGGACACTGGGTACTCACGGGGCCTCTCCTATGGCTGTGCACTGTGAAGTCAGGACAGAAGAGCAGGTCAGCGATAGCCAGGAGCAGCGACTCGGCCAGTGGTCGAGCTCCGTCATCATCATCCAGCTCATCTGTCTGGAAAGGATGGACATAATGTATGAGACTAGATTCAGATGACAACTATTATTCTTTAGCATTCGTTGAAAGAAATTACTTAAATTGTAAAATGGAAAAAGTGTTTATGGCCTGGATTTAAAGGGCTCAGCTGATATTTCCTGCTTGCTCTACACCTCCTAACATCTGGAATGAAGAAACCAATTTAGCTGATCAACTGAGTGAATGATATGTGTTTAAACTTCGAAGTAAGATTTCAGCAACACTGTGTGATAAAAAGTGTTAGGAGGAGTGATTAAAACACCTGTCTTCATGGTTTTTGCAAGTAGGTTTTCATTTCCTGCGCCCACTCACCCCAGCCCGCCCAGCACCGGGCACGGTCGACCAGAAGAATCCTCTCCAGTCCTGGTCCTCAAAGATGTAGGGAAGGATGCGACTCAGGATGCGTGTGCAGTTCAGGATCACCTGCTTCTCCCTCTCTGTGGGGCAACCAGACTCCGCACCCTGCACCAGCTTCTCCACGGCCTGAGGAGACAAGAAACATGATCAGGAGGTACGTGAGAGTGAGCATGTGCGGTATGGAAACCTCTGCTAAGCCAGAAATTTTAATTTCAATTTTAATAGTCCAATTTTCTACAACACTGCTTCCTATTTTCTTACTGTTGCTTTCTCAGTCGGTTAATGAGGAATTACCCAGTCAACATGCACAGTACCATAACAAGCACCTTAGTTTCATAGACTTGTTTCATTAATCATTTATTTAGTGAGCATACATCCACTTATAATATCATATTCTTTCACTATACCATCAACTGGACACTACTGATTTTGTTTGTGGAGAACAAAGATACCAACAAACTGCAGCATCTCATAAATTGTTCATTTAAGTACTTAATATCATTTACACTGGGAAGTGCAGTGATGTCTGCATGATATGGGGACATATTGAAGATTTACTTTTGAAAACTACTCATTATCGAAATGTAATCAACAGCAGACTGGGTTTAAAAATAGGTAACAAACCACTATGAATCAGCTTCAGGGGCTCTCATCTCCTCCCCTGTATTTAATTAGGCTGTAAGTACCCTGTACTGTATGTCTGTTTAGTTTCTGATAGGTGGCTTCAAACGGAAGCTGGTACCAAGAGACGGGAAGTGAAGGGAAAGGAAGGGGAGTTGACTCACTTATTCCAACATCTGAGAGCATGAGGCAGTGCCTTGCTGACAGACTCCTGTGCTGGGCTCGAACAAACAACATTCCATATTCCATGATGTTGCCTCAAAGCAAGGAGTGTCCCTGTGCAATCTCATCTCATAAACAAGTTTGTATTACACAGATGCATTAACAGTTCATACAGTGTGTACCTTATAACAGAGGGTTGCTAAATTGGAGGGGGACTCCTCTCGAACAGCTCTTATCTCTGCAGCTGGCACCAGAGCAAAAACATCCTGGACCGTGGTGGTGGTGTCTGCCCAGAACTGGTCCCAGAAGGCATCGTCTGTGGCTTCCACTGGCTGTAGAAAATATGTTTACTTTTCAATTCCCATATATCTGAGCCTAATGGAGCATTTCGTGGCATTGAGATTTTGAAATACAATGGCCTGATTGAGCTTACATTGGATTCAAATATAATGTTGCCCTTTTTCATCATAATGCATACAAGGCTGTTTGGTCTTCTAGCTCATCCAGGGCCTACCTAATGGCAATGTAAACACAACCTCAATTCTAGCAGCAGTGAGAAAACATTATCTGGCACACAGGTCTAAGCACAGTCCACCTGCCGCATCTGCAAACGTGGTCACTGCCAATCTACGTCATCAATTTTGATTTAGCTACGCCATTGCTTGTTTTATAATAATAAAAACTAAACATGAACAGCCAGAATAAAGAAAAACGATGGTATTCCGCATCGCAGAATCGACCATTATTTAATCCATGACAAATACGACATATTGGAGTAGCCTACAGTGCATGCAGCCTTTCTACACCGACCTTATAAACATTTCGATTTTGCTAAGTAAATGATTGTAAGTATAAAAGCGCGCATGCAACATGAGACTTTTCGCTTATTGCTACCACATCATCCGCGTTATCTCATCTCCTCGGTGATGCTCTCCGGCGCGCTCATCGACCCACTGTCTCTCTATTTAATCCTTTATTCGGCTGTATGGAGGCGCATATACCTGCGTTTTGGTTGTCAGCTGAATCACTGCTTTCCTGAAGTTCAATTTTGAGTCGGTGCTGCCCATTGCGATTATTTCCCTTTATAATAACAGGACCGCCGCTGCTGAGGATCTCTGGTTAATCTCACCTCAGTCCTTCGCTTGAGTCATTGGCGGAGGCGTTTTTTTTTTTTTTTTTACTCTATTGGCTGGCTGGACCTGCTGTAACTTCCGGGTTGTGAAGCTGTCAACCATTCAGTCAGATTGGATGTTTGGTTGCAGCATTTTTACCTGCAGTATAGGCTATACAAGACTCTGTAATTTGTTCAAATTTCCTTGGGATGGAAATTGTTCCATACTTTGGTATAAAATAGCCATAACTGTTTTATGGGGAGATGGGCTGCAGATCATTTTCTGTTACAATGTAGATTTGTTTTTTATGAAGACACAGTTCGATATTTTCAAATAATTACACTCAGCTGCAATGTATTGAATAAAACCGTTGTTGCAAACAGCGACATCTTTTGGGGAAATTAACATTGTGTCATACAGGAAACAATATTTGTCGATTGCTGTCAAATTAAGACAAATTAAATTTGTATAGCAGAAACAAATTAATAAACGCATGGTGCTAAACTAACAATGATCAATCAAGTTAATTAGCAGCTTTCTTATGCTGCACTGCAAAACGTGCATCGCTGTTATTATATGATGCCTTTAAGTGCTGCTCGTAAACCCCTAATTTATTTCCGAAATTATTTTACCCGTAATCTATAAAAAAAAAAAGTAATTGTCTTCGTCATTTCAATTACCATTATGGTCATCATACCTATGGCACTCGCTATCTTTTCCATCTCTGATGCCACAGAAAACTCTACTCTGATTGTCCAATTACTAGCACAACAAACAATTATATTTCCCGACAGCATGTAAAAGCACCATTAGCTAACAGTCTTCGCGCAGCCGCATTGCCATGTAAACACAACTGCCGCGGTTGACTGTGGTTATTATAGCCAGCTAGCTAGTTATAATAAACTAAAAGTGGTGTAATTTTACTCGGGCTTTAGCTCTGGCTCTGAGCTTGTTAAATTGTTATCAAAGAAACAAGTCTATTTTTCTGCAATATGTGCTGTGGTCAGCTAATTAAGTGCATCAGCTAGCTAAGAAGGTTAGCTAGCGGTGACGTTAGCTTGTAACCTAACGTTTGTGTCTTTTTAATTAACCTCGCTAGCTTAACGCTAGCTCGGTCTTTATGCAAATTATTAGCCAGTTACCTTACATTGTCTGTGTAGTTAATTATAACAATTATTATTTTAGTGTTGCCAAAATGGTTAATAGTATCACATCAATATTCAACATGATTGGCTAGTCAGGAAAGATTAGTTTGCTAACTCAGGTGATAGGCCGTCAGTCGACAGGAAACAAGCTAACGTTAACAAGTCGTCAACCGGTCGGGTCCTCCAGTCTGGTCAGAACACATACAAAGGAAACTCGTCGAGATTGAGTTAGTGTCATCATATGTTGACTGAAAACAGGTAAGCGAGGCCTACAATACAAATATGTAACGCTAACTGATGAGATATTGCTCGAAACAAATGTTGGAGTAACGTTACTGTGCTGCAGCCATTTAAAAATGTTGATTACTCTGGTATGTAACAAATGATCGGTGGTCACACATGCGAGCAGCAGTGTGATGGTGTGTCTGTGTGTGTGTGTATATATATATATATATATATATATCTATCATGTTTTCTCAGTTAGCCTTTTAAAATGATATCAGATTAGTAAACATAATGTGCCTTTGTAACATTGGATGAGTGGTTGCTGATAATGGGCAATGTAGATATTGCATTAAAGATCAGCCACTTCTTTCTACAACAGTCGAGAACCCTTTTGCAATTATGTAAGCACGTAATGTAACCTGAAAACTGCTGCCCTGGTTAAAAAAAACAATGCAACTGATCTCAGCTGGTATTCTGTCTGTAATGGAGTGAAATGGACATTTCTAAGTGACCCCAAACTTTAGAGTGTGTGTGTGTGTGTATATATATATATATATTTGTGTGTGTGTTTTAAATGCCTGTATTTATGTTTGCACCCAAACAGGAAACGGCAGCGCAGCGGTGGTGATGAGGAGAGTGGCCACCTGGTGCCTCAAGCCAAAAGGCAGAGCAGAGCTCATCCTCTCTCTCCTGAGCCAGGCCGAGATGCGTGGGACTCTGAGGTACAAACCGCTGTCAGGGGAAATAACATAGTAATACTGAAGAAACTGTAAGCAATCTGGAAAAAAAACAGTTGACCTTCACTAACTTTTCATAAGCAACATTTTTTGGTAGATGTCGACACGATTGACTTTGTCCAAACCAAAAAAAAGATGAATTGTTGCCTTATTGGCTGCTGGTCACAATGAGCTCACAAAGAAATGGGTAGTTATGAGATATATTAGTCAAGATTGCAACTGGATCTCAGGTGTCAAATAGTAGTAGTAGTGACAAATGGGGAGAAATAGGATTTTAAAATGGCATCTTGTACCATAATATTATCCCATCTGTTTTAACTACTTTTTACTGTCTGATTGGGTAAAGACTTGTATCAGGAAAAATGCCCACACTCGCACGCTGACATTCATACATTACCATTTTTGCCAAATAATCTTACCTAAATATAGATTGTTTAGGAGATCACTTTCATGTCAGGTCCCACTCTCAACAGATGGATGTAATAGTAGTTTAGATTTTGAATTCATACTCAAATTACTATCTACTATTGCAAAATCCTGTGGTTGGTCTTCTTTGCTCACACCACAAGTTTGATTGAAAGCAGACTGAGACCCCCATTTCTAAGCCATCTCGATAGAGAGACGGCTTTCAAACCAGCATAAACAAACTGAACAATATCAAAAAATGCACCAGAGTTTGATTGAACTGCACCAAACCGGGTAGGCGACAAAGCACCCTTTGCCTATGTTCTATTTCGAGGCATCATGGCTAATGACTACTTTTGTCTACTTTTGGCTTGCTTTACTCCAAAGCATTTTAGTTGTAAGGCTTTTAATTTATCTAGACAAAACAACCATGGATTTTGACATTCATATCTCCAGTAGCTAGCACGTAACATAATGTTGACATCTGCTTTTCAGTCCTCCAACAGTGAAAGCAGCAGCATCAGCAGTCCAGAACATGCGGCTGGGAGCTGTAGCAGTCAGTGTGTTGTGGGCCCCTGCAGTCCCCTCAGGTCCGGGGACTCCCCCGAACTGGCCCGCCCTACAAACCTGGTGTCCTACCTTCAGATTAACCGCATCCTGAAGCATGCCCACTTCCAGAGCCTGCAGAGCCGATGTCAACTTAGAGACACGTGACGACCTAATGTCTCTCTGTCAGCCACCAGAGGACCGAGTCCCTGAGGGATGCCAGAGCACCACAGGCTGATTCACTTCACTCAGCTCTTCCCATCTCCAGTTACTGTGATATCTTGCAGCTCTACATATCTGTGGATAGAGACCAGCTCCTGGTCAGGTATCTGGAGGGGCGGGGGGGTTCATTATTCAAATAAATCAAAAGTGATAATCATTTTAGCAATAATAACTGTGTGATCAACTTAAACATTTCTGACCAGTCTGGTTTACATGCTGCTCTCAGAGCCTTATTGTGACGGATTGATGATGGTGATGAATCCTTGTGTTTTGTCTTAAATGTTGTATGAAAACAGTGCTACTGAAGTTGCAGAAATGGCACCAAACACAATTTTAGACCGGTCAGTGTGACTCGTTTAGTCTCATAGTAGGGTACATGGGGTTGTATAATGCTGAATCTGATGTCTGTGTAAGTACATGGACCAGTCTCAGGGAGGATTTGTACTTGTCTTGGACTGCTCATTTGCTTTCATGTTCAGACAGGGACTCCTTTAGAGGGACCTGTAGAAGCCATGGTGTTACCTTGGCCAAGGAGGTTCTGAGGTTATATTTTCTGTCCTTATTTTGTTAGTTTATAGATTATTTAGATTTAAGTTAAATTTAGTGGAAAGTCAGGCGATGGAAGAAGGGTTTCGGTTTTAGCCCAGTTTGGATTTCATAATACTGCAAGATTGGAAATTTTGAACAATTGCTAATTTTCCATCAACTACTGCACATAATTGGATATATAAAAATTCATCCAGTCTTATCATGATCATTAAATAACGCTGTAAATTGCGACGTGGGGATAATCCTCTATAATCAAATGTTACTGCTAATATTTGACA